>CM042551.1:11767500-11990000 GCA_023630585.1 Cranoglanis bouderius
AACTTCAAATGGGATCGGGTTCTATGGTCAGATGAAACCAAAATAGAGCTATTTGGCAATAAACACCAGAGGTGGTTTCGGCGCACACAGAGAGGTAGCCATATGGAAAAGTACCTCATGCCCACGCTTAAATATGGTGGTGGCTCTTTAATGTTTTGGGGCTATTTTTCTGTCAGAGAACCTGGACATTTTGTTAGGATATATGGCATCATGAAATCAAATAATCAACAGATATTAAATGAAAACTTGACTGCCTTTGCCAGAAAGCTTAAAATGGGCCGTGGTTGGATCTTTCAGCAGGACAATGATCCAAAACATACATCAAAATCAACACAAAAATGGTTTACTGACCACAAAAGCAAGGTCCTGCCATGGCCATCCCAGTCCCCTGACTTGAAACCCATAGAAAACCTGTGGGGTGAACTGAAGAGGAGAGTCCACCAGCATGGACCTCAAAATTTGAAGGCTCTGGAGAGATTCTGTTTGGAGGAATGGTCTCAGATCCCTTGCCATGTATTCTCCAACCTCATCAGGCATTACAGGAGAAGACTCAAAGCTGTTATCTTGGTAAAGGGAGGTAGCACAAAGTACTGACTAAAAGGGTGCCAATAATTGTTATACACCTATATTTAACAAAGATATAAAACTCCACACAGACAGTAACCCGGGCTCAGAATCAAACTCAGGACTCTACCCACTGTGCCACAATGTTCATGATGTTTTTTTCCCAGAAAATGTTCATGCTATGTTTATCAATTAATAAAATTCTTTTAAATCATTATATGTATAAGCAAGCCCATGGGCTTTTAACATTCTCATAATCATAATGATCATCCGATCATTCTCAATCCCAATGATCCGGAAACAACCTTGCATTGAGAGAATATTGTACTGTTGATGCACATCCGTTGAATGGGCACTAATTTGCATTCCCATGATCATATGCAGCTGCCCTTTACTGTGATGTTTAATGTAGCGTTTGTGTTTTGTTAGATTTAATGCTTATTGTTAGCTAATTAATGTGTTGTGTGCTTGTTTGTGCCATTGTATGTTATATCGCCATGTTGGTTTATGTTGCTTTTGTGTAGGTTAGTGTTCACTGATTAGCGGAATCCTGGTGGGATTTGTCACCCGCTAGCCAGTTCTGTGGCTAACCACCAAGTCTGTGTTGTGCTTTAAGTATGAACTACAGCAATAAATGTGCAAGTGCATTGTTTTAGATGCATTATGGGTTTTTAAATCAAAATAGTTTATTTAATCTGGCAACCCTGCCTTCTACACCACCATCACTTCTGCAGGTATATGCATTTTTACACCAGGGGTGTCCAGTCTTATCTGGAAAGGGTCCGTGTGGGTGCAAGTTTTCATTCTAACCAGGCAGAAGCCACACCTGAGTCTACTGAAAGCCAAGCTCAACTGATTTAACAGGTGGAATCAGGTGTGGCTCCTCCTTGATTGGAATGAAATCCTGCACCAACACCAGCTCTTTGCGGATAAGATTGGACACCCCTGCTTTACATCAATCGTACCTTTATTGGTTTGATATAAAGAAATCCTGATGCATCCATAAGCACAGTATATAAAGCTGAACAATTAATGGGGCCGCATGGTGGTGCAGCCATTCATAGCTCCAAGCAATCCCATTTTAATCCTAAGATTGGGTTTCTGTCTGTGTAGAATTTCACATTCAATTCAACTCAATTTTATTTGTATAGCGTTTTAACAATGGACATTGTCACAAAGCAGCTTTACAGAAATATATAAAATCCGGATATAAATTTTACGTTTCTAAATGTATCCCGCCACTGTGTTCATTTGGGTTTCCCATGCTTCCGCTGTGCTCATGTGGGTTTCTTCTGGGTTTCCTCCAACCCCTCCAAATTTTGCAGTGAGAAGAAATGGCTACTCTAAATTCCCATTTCACTCAAAAACTAAATTCAGTGTTCCCGAAATAAGCTCTTGATCCACCGTGACACTGACCAGGATAAAGCATTTACCAAAGACAAATGAATGAATAAAATATTGATAATAGTCATGCCATATAATAAATGACTTAAAAGGCAATGTCAGATTTACAAGCTGGATCATTTTTAACCTCTCAAATCAAGCCCTACGTGTTCAGCAGAAGTGAAATCTGGATAGAGATCTATGGAGTGGATGCTACAGCAGGTGAGATATCTCTGAGACACGGTATGTAGCACAAGGCAGGTCGAGATTTGTCCGGTGTGTTTGTGTTTGTGCCAGGCAGGCTGAAGGATGTTAGATTTCTGGCAGCCATGATGCAGGACCTTCACATATTGCCTGAAAACAGCAGTGTGTTCTGACACACACCCACACATGGGGAGAAAAAAAACTGACTATACATCAAATCCAATGTTTGAGACATAAACATGTCACTCCATTTTAAATGCCTCTATTATAGCAGCATCACTGCAGCAAAGGATCCTGGGAAGGGGCCAGGTCTATAAGCTTCCTTCTCAGCATGTATAGAAGTGATGCATAATGAGGTCGTTTCTGACTTACGAGAGAAAGTGAGAGAGAAAGATAGAGAAGCGGTTATACAGTTTAAATGCTTGAGAATAAATGTGTACTGCCGTATAAAACTGGGCAGAATGAATCATAGTATCACTGCTGACCACTTCAGACAGATCATAAGACTGTGTCTGTTAATATACAGGTGAGTGAGCTCACTTGTCTTCCCAGGACACTGAGCTCCTCACCTAGTCATGGTGTGATGGGATTAATTAGCGATGGCTTACTAATCATATGATTCCTTTCCAGGGATGAAAAACGCAGAGCAGGGGTGCAAGCCCTGTCAATCATCCAGAAGACCTGTCAGTTTCCACACTCTCTTGGGAGACACAGTATGAACCATGAAGAGAAGGCTGAACAGAAAAAAGGTTGGGGGAAAAGGGCCTGGTTTTCTGTTTTTTTCACACATGCTGATTATGGGACAGCGTTCAACTTCCCACGCAATTCATTTTCCTTTGATGAGGCGTGATCTGACTGATCAGATATTTGCTTCTGCCAATGAAAATGCATCGCTTCTAAGTCATTACAGTTCATATGATAGAAAATATGATAATTAGCTAGTCCAAGCATTAAAAGCATAAAATAACTCTTGTTCTATGCATTTCGAGTTGCCAAGATATAAATAATTTCATGACCAATCCATGGCAGTTAGTGAATTAATTACATGAATTAATCAAAGAGTTTTATTCAATAACTCTCTAAGGTCCCTTGCCCCAAAAAGTTATGTTCTTAAAAGCTATATTCCTCTGCAATGATGCTCACAATCTGTTCACTAAAAAATAGCCTCATGAACATAGTGTGCAGGTCCAGTCCCTTACTGGACGGCTCGCCTGCCTCTCCACAGAACTTTCGTCTGGCTTTGCAGCTACCATGGCAACATGGCAAAGAGAGGCGCAAACCAGCACCCCTAGACCTGACAGCAAGAATCACAGAGAGAAAGGAAGAAAAAAAAAACAAACAAAAGAGGCAGATTTCTTTAGAGAAGTGATCTGGTCTGATGCTTGTATGGTTATCTTTCTCTCTCCTGTCTCCCCTCTGGGAAGATCACTCTGGCCGCTCTGCCGTGGTGGGAAGCTGGCTTTGACATTTAGAATGCAGAATGCTGAACACGCTCCCATTGAGACACTGAGATCTGTGATGGAGAAGAGCCCTGAATGCAGAAGAAATCTGAATGTACATGTTCACATATTTGAAGGATGAATCATCTCAGTGTAAAGGACTGTTTATGTGCAACAGATAATCATGGTGAGCCAATTATTATAACAACAGCGTTTAAAGAAACAGACCAAACCAACTGGCACTAAAGAGGGAAGGCAAGCTTATTATTTTCTGACTTTGCAGAGAAAAGCAGTCAGGCTTCCTGCCCCCTTCTGGCCAACAGAATTTACTGACCATACATAATAAAGCAAGGAAACAGAGGACAGAAGCAGGAAGAGGAAGTGAGAGGGACGGCAAAGTCATGAATAATATGCAAGGAGCCTTTTGAAAAGTTTTTTTGAAAAAAAAAAAAAAAAAATATATATATATATATATATATATAGTCATGTAAAAAAATAAAAGTAGAATTTCTCTTTGAAACAGTGCCTATTAATGAAGTTGATACACTATCAAATGACATGAAATTGACATTTTGTAGTAATTTTCACAATTTAAATGAACAGTGAATAAAAAAAAACAGATCAGTCACATGCAAAAAGTGGGAAAAGTAAGTATATCCCTACATTTAAACAATAAATCAAATTAGAATCAGGTGTTGAAGATTGGGTGCCAGTGATTAGAACCTGCTTAGAGAGTGCAGTTGGAACCTGTCTTATTTACAGTATACCCCTCCATATCTAGTGTCTGGTGTTCCCTTTGCTTATGAGGTGTGTGGTGTCATCATGACAAGATCTAAAGAGTTCTGTAAGGCCTTCAGAAAAAAAAGATTGTGGATGCCTATGAGTCTGGCAAGGGATTTAAAAAGATCTCCAAATTATTTGAGATACATCATTCCACTGCAAAGAAAATCATCTACAAGTGGTGCAGATTTCAAACGACTGCCAATTTTCCAGGACTGGCTGTCCCAGCCAATTCAGCACAACAGCAGACTGTCTGATGCAAAAAAAAAGTCTCCAAAACTCCCCAGATTGGATCTGCTAGAGCAAGATTACAGTTTGCCAGTGAGCATATAGGCAAAGACCAGGCCTTTTGGAATAATGTGCTCTGGACAGAAGAATCAAAGATAGAGTTGTTTGGCCACACTAACAGCAGACATGTTTGGTGCACACCAGGAGAAGCACCTCATACCAATTGTGAAGCACGGTGGTGGATATGTTACAGTTTGGGGTTGCTTTGCTGCCTCAGGGACCGGAGAGCTTGCATTCACTGATTCAACTATGAATTCTGCATCATATCAAAGAGTGCTTGAAGATAATGAGGCCATCTGTCCAAAAGTTGAAGTTGAACCAAAAGTGGACCTTTCAACAGGATAATGATCCTAAGCACACTAGCAAATCCACCAAGGAATGGCTCAAAAAGAAGAAATGGAGGGTTATGGAATGGTCTCATCAAAGCCCAGATTTGAATCCCATTGAACTGTTGTGGGGGGATTTGAAACGGGCAGTACATGCAAGTACAAACATCTTGCAACTGAAAGAATATTGCACGGAAGAGTGGTCACAAATTCCAACAAGCCGATGTCAGAGACTGGTAGACAATTATGCAAAACACCTACAAGAAGTTATTTCTGCTAAAGTTTTTTCCCCAGAAGAATATCACATCTATTGGTATTTCTGTTGAATAAATGATTGAAAAAGCTACAGTGCCCTCCACTAATTTTGGCACCCTTGATAAATATGAGCAAAGAAGGCTGTGAAAAATTATCTTTACTGTTTAACCTTTTGATCTTTTGTTAAAAAATTCCACAAAAATACTCTGCTCTCATGTATATACAACTTACAACACAGGTTTATCAAAAGTTTATCAAAAAAAAAAATCATTGTTAAATATAGGTCTGCAACAATTATTGGCAAATTAAATAAATAAATTCATATGAGAAAAATATGTATAAGTATATTCCCATTGATATTTAACATTTTTTTCAGTAAACCTGGATGACTAGGAACAGGAACTTTTTCAACCATGACTTCCTGTTTCACAGGGATATAATAAATAAATAAATAAATAAATAAATAAATAAAATTTATATATATATGTATATATGAACCCTACCACTATGCCTCTGAAAACACTTTAAAAAAAATTTAAAAAATAAAAAATAAAAAAACACACACAGAGGTAAAAATGCTAGCTACATCTACAGCTACATAATTATTACAAATTGCTAGTACCTGTCTTCTATATTTTCTAACAATTTGTTTATTTGTTCTATTTCCCAAAATATAAACAAGGTGATGGCCAAGCAACGTTTTGTTCCAATCTTTATCTGTTTACTTTCGGTAAGCCTGTGCCCATTGTAGCCTCAGATTGCTGCTTTTGGTTGACAGGAGAGGAACTTTTCTACTTTTCAGCTCAACACAGTTGTAAAAAGTAGTTATTCGATTTGTTGTAGCCTTCCTGTAAGTTTGAACCTGTATGCCCATTCTGTTGATTTGATCTAGCTGAACTAAGTCAGGTTTTTCACAGGAATGGGGGTGAATACTTGTGCAATCACAACTTTTATTACAGTTTTTATCAGTAAGTAACTTTGCAAGCTATATTGATTTTTTTTCCCTGCTTCTATATTATGTGCTATTTTGTGTAGATTTATATCATATAATCCCAAGCAAGTCCATTTGAGTTCCAAGTTGTTAGACTATAAAATGTGGAAAAGTTCAAAGGGGGTGAATACTTATGTATGGCACTGTATATACAGTATATCTGCACATGCTTTTTAACAGATTCCAATTAGCCACTGCATAAAATGTTAGTTTGTACACCATTGGCATGTAATTAATCATGGAACAATGGCATTTTTATGGCTATTATGTGTGTGAATGCTTTACTGCACAAATCCAATACAGAACAGCAGGGATAGGAGAGTCAGCAGGTTTGATTCGGCTGAAAAAAAAAATGGCGAAAGCAGAGGGCAGAGGCAACAAAACACAGATGAATGTGAGATATGAAAGGCAGCGTGGGAGGATGCGTGAACACGACGCAAAACCAAGAAAGGGTCCATAATCTCATGGGCCACCTGCAGGGCTTGGAGGATTGTGGGGGGTCCCTTTCTGGCTCTGCATGTCTGAGCATGTGGGACTGGACATGGGCTTCCTGACTCCTACAGCCTGGGCACAGATGGCATTGCTTTATACCAGCCTGTTCAAAGAACACACACAGCCCAGAGACCACCACCACCAGCAGCCATTGTCACACACCATTCACACATGGAATGGGGATGTAAGGTGTAAACCCCCATCAAATGATGTGAGAAGATCAGGGATGGGTAAATTAACAAATAACTAATTTTCAGGACAAGCAGTTGTGATCATGATGTTTGTGTGCATGTAAGCATGAAATTTTATCACAGTACAGTTGAATCCTTAAATCTGTTGGGTCAGAAGGTGTTGATTAATTTTCTATAACAACATTTCTGACAGTTTTATATTAAACTTCACATACAGTAAACATTATAGTGTCTATACTGTATGTTCAACCCCTCTTTCACAGTGACTTGCATGGCAGACCTGACACATAATCTAAGGCTAACAATCAACACATAAAAGATATTATTATTCAAAGAAAGAATTCTAATCATTGTTATGGTCAATCTTTCTGTAAGGAGATGCTCATTTAAAATGTATGGAAGGGGTCTCCAGTGTTAGCACTATATAACAGTTAGTAAGTTTTAATGAGAGAGAACTTTGCACTTTCTCGGTTCTCTGTGGCATGAGAAGCAGCTGTTTATATCTGCTATAATGTAGGTGAAAACAAGAACCAACTTCTCTAACTATAATTGGTTAAACTATAATTGGTCAAAAAGTATTACAAATTGTAATTGCTGGCAAATTGCTGTGGTATGAGGGGAATAAAACATGACAGGGCATGCTGATATTGGAAAATAATCATTGATAAGGTGGTGTGATGCTTTACCACCCCAAAGTTATGAATTAAACATACAGTATGTGCATGCTGTGTATACACTATATGGGCAAAAGTATAAGGACACCTGAATATTGAACATCCCATTCCAAAGCCATGACTGTTAACATGGAGCTGTTCCTCCTTTGCTGCTATAACAGCCTCCATCTTCTGTAAAGGTTTTCCTCTAGATTTTGGACTGTGGTTGTGGGGATTTGGCCATTCAGCCACAAGGACACAATATATCACTGCACTGATGGAAGTTGGTGTGACATTTAATCCCAAAGTTGTTCAGTAGGGTTGAGGTTAGGGCTCTGTGCAGGCCACTCGAGTTCTTCCACACCAACATTGGTTAACCATGTCTTCAGGGACCTCACTTTGTACACAGGAGCATTGTCATGCTGGAACAGGTTTGGGTCTCTTAGTTCCAGTGAAAGGAACTCTTAATGCTACAGCATACAAAGACATCCTATATAATTGTATTTTTCCAATTTTGTGTCCAAACAGTTTGGAGAAGGCTCACATATGGGTGTGGTGGACAGGTGTCCACATACATTTCGTACATAAGGTGGACAAATCACTAGCCTTGGATGCTTGGGATAATTAGCTTTTTAGATTTGGAATGCCTGGAGGAGTGTAGGTTTAATAAACTACTAACTTCATCCATGCAAAAAGAAGAGAAACAAAAACCCTGCTTCTTACTGCTTTTATAAAATGAATTCTTCATCTGATATGAATGTTCAAAAATAATGTGCCCCAGATGGTTCATGCATTTATCGCTGATGCTGTAACTGTGGATTGCGTTCCTCATGCCCGGACTTACAGAAATGACAAACAAATATTTAAAAAAACAAAAACAAAACAAAACAAAACAAACAAACAAAAAAAAACCTGACAAAACTGAGCAAAATACAGTATAGTGCAGTGCAATGCTGTGATATGAGTAGTACAGTGTAGATTACACTGAATAAATTAACTCATCATTAAATGCACAGCTTCTTTAAAAAAGGTAGAAACATAACAGAGTATATAAAGTGAATATATACCTGATGGAGAATGTGTGCCAGCTGTGTGTCATGAGTGCATGAGTGCTAAAGATCTATTCAGCCAATAATAAAGTGTCCAAAACTTGCCAAAATATCTGTTCTGTGTGATAATACTGACAAAATATCTGCCCACACTACTCCACCCTGGCAAGTGTCAACCCAGCGGGTGCCTCTGTTCCCTCTCAACCAGGACAAATGGCTGCACACACCCCCTTCGCTGATAAACATCATGGTGCCTGTCTGATATAGACATGTCCTAAACTCCTTTCAAGTCTCTCTCATGCAGCTTGCACTCACCTCGGCAGTAGGGCAGGGGGAAGTCCCAAGCAGCCGTGCCTGAGGATGTGGCTAAGCAGGAAAGCACTGCGTGGCCTTCCAGAACGAAACCCTGGCTGCAGCTGTAGCGGATCTTATCCCCGATGTTAAACGTGGAGCCCTGCTGGAGGCCATTCTGCAGCTGCCCGGGGTTGCCACAAGTGTAGCTAGGAAGAGCTGTCAGAGAAAGACAGACATTAGATTAATACACAACCTTCAGCTGTCCACCTTCCAAAAACAATCAGAGCTTCATTTGTGAAGGACACTAACAGAATCTAATTAACAGCACTAGAGGCAAAGCAGGTGGCCAATTTACACCAGATACACAGAGTGTAAATCAAAGAAACAAATGCCATAATGTTACCACTGCACCTCTTTCATCCCTTCATCCTTCATCCCATATTTGAACATCCTGCAGGTATTAAGGATTTAATGTGGGATACAAAATTGGGGGCTCATATTCTTGCAGGGAACACAACAAATAGTCCACGCTTAACCAAATTAACGCAACCCCCTCACTCATCATGTAGCTCATTAGTCTTAAGGCCCCCCCCCCCTTTTTGTTACCACTTTTTTCTAAAAGTGACACATTTGTTTCAAACATGTAGCTACATAACTACAGGTGTAATCTGGCTTCTTTTAAGAAAGACGACATCATGAGGAAGGAATATTTTCATTTTATCATGAAATCAGAAACTTCCGACTTGTTTGTATTTATTTACCCACAGTAATCATGCTAATCATCAAGTTGTCTTCACACAGGAATATTTTAAGCTCCTCCAACACACATCTAGGAAGAATCCAAAATGGGTTCCTTGTCACTATGCATGGTACGGCTCAGTGGTTAAAGGCTTTGTGTTACTGGTCCGAAGGGTTCAAGCCCCAGCACTACCAAGCTGACTCCTTTTTGCTCCAGGGGCACTGTATCATGGCTGACCCTGTGCTCTGACTCCAACTTCTTAACAACCTGGGATATGCAACAAAAAGAATTTCACTGTATTGTAATGTATATGTGACAAATAAAGGCTTTTTCTTAGTGTGTTTCAGAACACACTTAATGCTCAATAGAATGACAGAAAACTAGGGCATAAGCAAATAAAGTACTGTGCAAAAGTTTTAGGCACAAGCAAAGAAATGCTGTATAGCAAAGATGCCTTCAAAATAATGAAATTAAATGTTTCTACATTCAAAAAGCATACCGTAAAGAGCAAAAAAAAATAAAAATTAAAATAAAGATAGTAGTCTCCAGTACAATTTGTGCAGTTTTAGGAGGAAATTAGCTGGTAAGTTTTATTGAGCATATTGCAGAACCAGTCACAGTTCTTCTGGAGACTTTGACTTTCGCACTTAATTTTGCAGCAAAACCCAGCAGCCTTCATTGTGTTTTATGTCTGAAAAGTGGTCTCTTACATAATATGCTGCTTTCTTTAATGACATACAAACATTTTTTCTGTACTAGAAAACTAATGTTTGGGAATCTAAAAGGTTTTTTTTACTGACATGATAATGTACTGACATGATAATGTCATAAAATAAAAAAATCTATAACAAAGTTTGTACTAAAAAAATAGGGTGCCTAAAACCTTTGCAAAATACTGTACATGTGTATGAAAGAGGTTTTTTTTTTTTTTTTGTGCATCCATTTTCATGAATATAGTTTGTATTTCCAATAACTGGTAACAACAAGATGTTACAGAGGGTGCCTGAGATTGGATGAGAAAGAGGAGAATGAGATGATGAGAATAATGTGAGAGAAGGCAAAGGGTAGAAAGATCAGTTAGTTAAGATGATTCATATAAAAATGTGACAGAATTTATGTAGCTGGTATGGCTGGATTTTAACTTTTATTTTGACTTTGTTTGAAAACGGAACAAAGAAAACAAGAAGTGGATGGTGTGAATAAAATGTACGGTTATACTGTGTTACTCTATGCGCTGTGTTTCTTATTTCATTAACCTTAAGTAATTTTTGGCTCCTCAAGATGCTTGGTCACAAAAGAATACAGTACAATACAACCAGGCAGGTTCAAACATTTTGAACTCATTTGTGCCATTTGTTTGTGATAATTGGTACAGTTTTGCCATTGGAATAAAGATAAATGTGATGTGTGAACTTGTGTTCAACTGGAAAAGGTAATACAATCTGTACAGCATGAAGAGATGCATTTGCTCTTTGAAACACATGTATTTTATTATGTTTCTTTTAAATAAACCCCTGATCTTCTAAACCAGTGGATCAAGGAGGCACAACCAGAAGGTCCATGATGAATGTTTTTATTTATTTATGTTTTATTTATTTATTTATTTTACTGTGGTTATTATATTTATTATTGAGTTCTTATAGTAATTAGCCTGTTTAACTGGCTATTTGAATCAAATGGGTTTAATCCAAACCTCAGTAGCACAAAAACAACTAGGGCTATTAATAATGTAAACTTGGACTTAATAAGATCTGTCAGGAGAAAGTTCAGGAATAAAAGCTCTATGGTTCCAATAGATTATCCAATAATTGGATCATTGGATAATCCAAATAATTATTATACTAATTTAAATTATCAGCTTAATATTTCAATATTCGTAAAATAAAACCGTACTCATGGTGCCAGTGGTATTTATTAAACAGTTAAACTGGTCACTGGTTACAAAAGTTTTTGAACCCCTGATCTAAAGCTGAACTAATTGAACACTGACAGACTATTGACTGTTTTGCTCAAAACCATCAGGTAAGGAGTGATGGGTAGTACACATAAAGTACAAAAAAAGTACTAAACTGTAGTACCACTTGGCACCCTCATCTTTTACACCTTAATCTTTATAGTTAATCTTTACTATAATCCTTAAATTAATATAGTGCACATTAAACTCATTTAAGGTACAGCCATGGTCATCAGGTCGAACGGTACGCTACATTCACCTTTCCCCCACTTTTTTCCTTCACCTTTTTCACAGGAAGAAACATACAAAAGACACATCCCTAAGGGTAGCACTCCAGTGAGAAGCAGTGGTACAGATTAGATCACAGAATGTGTAAAAATAAATAAATAAATGAATAAATAAATAAATAAAAATTATACAACTAAATGATGTTCATATTGGTCTCTAAGAGCTAGCTTTCAGTAGAGAGAGAATGATTACACTGATCATTCCATGATTCTTCTACTCTTTTAATACTTTTCATACTTTTTATTTTTAACCTTTTAAGATTTCCATGTTGTCAGTTAAAACAGGGAAGATGATATACTCAGTGCAGAGATAAGCATAAGCGTATTTTCACCACATTGCCTTAGGCATGCATTCTTCTGATTAAGATCCAAACCAATTTCCTGCTTAACAGTATCCACTGCTGTTACATAAAACTCACTATAAAATGTTCTTTCCACCCTTATTTTGCACCCTGACTGAGTGGAGCATTGTGTCTCAAAGAGATGTGTGATAAATTTGGTACAATATAACCCCTGTTTGGACCATAGGTGCCATAATGGGGTATTAGCATGGCCATATGGTGGCATGTAGCCCCCTGTGCTCCCATAATGCATACTATTTGCAGTCTCCCTATAGACTTGAGAAAGAGAGAGAGAGAGAGAGAGAGAGAGAGAGATGTGGGTGGGGGTTGCGTGGGTGGGGGCAGGGGCGGTTTTGGTTACTCAGTTTACCAGTTATTGGGGTGATTAGTTCTAGGCAATGGCTTAATCAGTTAGGGACATTATATATGAGCGGAATGTTTGAATTTGGTAGAAAATGGAAACTGATGACATTGCTGACAACTCATTCAATGCTAATCATTGACAACTAAGCTGAAGGTGTGTGTGGTGAAAATGGTTTTAGGGGCAAACTAAAGCAGTGAATAGGCAGATAATTGGCTGAAAATCCAATTTCCAAACTGTTCTCTCACGTAACAGATGGAGATTAATTAACAGCACCAGAAATCAACAACACGGAGGAAAAACAGGTGCTCAGGTGGTGTGCTGACATTAAAAGCACAAAGAACATCACAGACAATAACACTGATATTAGTGTGTCCTCTAAGCCTGTACATTTTACATTTCCCAAACATATAGCTCAGCAGTCAGGAAAAAATGACCTTATTCAACTCTGGATATGAACTCAACATTCTCTAGAGACAAAATGCTTAAAGGTTTCTCTTTGATATCTCAAAAGTGATTCTCACCTGTGTTTCATTTAAACATCAACTTTGTCACAAATGTTTCTCCTTAATTTACTTATTGGGAAATAGATTGTCACAAAAAAGAGATGCGATTTTTCTGAGATTAAAGGAGGCAAAATGGGCCACATTTCGCATCCTCAGTATTTAAATTTGAGATCTCTTGATCACACGTGCTTCAGTATGCTTTACTGCACACTAAAATCAAGTTAAAATGACATTTGAGTAAAACAGAATTGAAATCTCTTTTTCAAATACAACTTTAAATGCTTAATAAAACTGTAAACCTAAAAATAATATGGAGGAAAGCGGTATCCACCCTCTTCCACATACATGAGCTCACAGACATGCACGATTGGCTAGTGCCGCTGTGGTTGACAGGGATCCCTCCACCCATGGCAGATTTCTGGCTGTTACATCATCAGAATTTGAACCCATGAACTCCCAACGATAGGGCAAACGCAATTTCTGCTGCACCACTGAGGAGCAAAAATGTAAATAATATAATATAAACAATAAATAGACTGGAGTATATAGCATACTCAGTACCCTGTATACTAGAGGAGACGTACGTGAGAATAGTGAGGACTTTTATCTCAGGAGAACAGCTGAGAGACAGTGGACTTAAGCACATGTCCATTTTTATTTCCATATGATCTTATCACTGTAAAGGATAAGCTATATAAATAATAAGGAGAAATATAGAAATTTACTTTTTTTAATCTGGTCTGGTCACCCTCACAGGAAGGTTATCATTTCTCATGTCCAAATTTATGCCCAAACAAGAATAGCTTGTTCAGGGGACTGTCTCAAAGTAGGGATGCACTGATTCCATTTTTTTTTTTTACTTTTATCAAAGAAGAGCCAGGTTTGATCTTCTTGAATTCTGTGATGGGAATAACTAATGCACAAGAGTTGCATTTACACTGTGCCCAAGCCTATTTACACCAAATACACAAAGTACATCCAAGACAATAGCCCAGTGCTACTCTCTCGTTCCGGTCCAGTCCCTCTGAGCCTTGTGGAGTCAAATTAAACACTCTGTGAGAGCTAGATAAATGGGAGTGCATGTGCTGGGAAAGAACATGAATGCGTTGGCTCAAGCCACATTAATGCATCCACACCACACTCTGCTCTGTGTGTTAGAAGTGACACTGTGAAAACGATCTCAACACACAAGCACATCAGGTCAATAAGCAGTTTCTGCTCTGTTGAGCATCAATTCGATCAATGCATCACACTTGCACAACAACAGGGCAATTGCAGGGAAGACGCATCACCTACTGTATCTACACAGCTGAGAGGACATGCAGTGCTTTCGGCTTAGGATAAAGACTGAAAAACAAGTGTGAGAAACCAAGAGTACTTTGAGTTAAAGCGTTGTATTGATTTAAAACTCTGTCTATAAAACCCTTCTCTGTTCTTTAACAGGACTGAGCTGATAATCATTTGCTATGATATGGTTATCCTGAACTATAAAATGAAATGGAACGAAGAACAATAATTCAATTAAACAAATATTAAAAAATGCAGAATTTAATTCTTTCTTCAAAAACTTAATTGTTTATAATCAGTGACATGCCAAATTGAAGTGTTTCCTGAATTGAGTGCAGTTTATAGTAAGTAAATAAGTAAGTAAGTAAGTAAGTAAGTAAGCAAGTAAGTTTATAGTAAGTCGTGGAGCAAAATGTGACATGATGCAGCCAATATATGCATTCAATTAAAAACTCCAAAAAAAAACCAACACCCCCCCCCCCCCCCCAAAAAAAAAAAAAAAAAAAAAAAAAAAAAAAGTTTACTAAAGCCATAGCTAATCACACAAACTGAGATTTTCCTTGTGGTTGAGACAATGTTTAGTTGACTTTTTTTCTTACAAAATTCCAGGTTTGTCAGATCTGTGAAAAAAAAGCAGTCCACACATTATTACTCAGACCTCCCACTTTTTTGCCCAATCCTCACTCATATGCATGTATAAGTGGGAGAAGCACACTTTTCATGTTGTATAAGGGCGGAGGGAGCGGAGATAGTGGACACCTACAAGTTCCTACAGGAGCAACTCAACAACAAACTGGACTGATCAGAAAACACTGAGGCCCTCTATAGGAAATGACAGAGCAGGATGTTCTTTCTGAGGAGGCTCAGGTCCTTTAATGCGTGCACTAGGCTGCCACAGATGTTTTACCAGTCTGTAGTGGCCAGCATTATCTTATTTGCTGTGGTGTGCTGGGGAGGTGGCATTGGGACTTGTGGTGCCAACAAACGGGGCAAGCTGGTGAGGAAGGCCAGTTCTGTGGTGGGGATGGAATTGGGTAGTGTGGAGGCAGTGACTGAGAAGAGGATGAGAGGGAAGCTGAAAGCTATCATGAACAATCCTTTTCATCTTCTCTATGCTGAGGTGAGGTGGCTTAGGAGCTCATTCAGCCACAGATTCATCCAGCCACGTGCCTCATGATGCCTGGGGGGCTCATTTGTTCCATCAGCCATTAGACTCTACAATGCAACAGTACCCAGTACTGCCTACTCCACTGACTGAGTCTCACAAATACACACACTCAATAGTTAATTGTCATTCCACAGATATTGCCCATGTATATAAATACAAAGGATATTGCACATGTGTGTATATATACAAATAGAACTCTAGCATATGTACATACACACAGATCTGTTTTATTGTTTCTATTATTTCTAGTATTTCTATTTATCTTATATTATTTTTATTTTACACTACTTCTGATGTATAGATATGTATGGAAGTTCTTTTCTTTTCTTTTCTTTTCTTTTCTTTTCTTTTCTTTACTCCTCCTCCTTGTGCTGCTTTGTCAACTTGAATTAAATGTACATCTCATCTCTATCTCATCTCTCATGGTGCCTTTTACATGGCACAGAAACTGTGAGCTTAAGCATGTATGCTGATTTCATTAATAACACACAAGCTTTTTACGGACAGCTTTTGTCCTAATTGTTGCCTGAAATGGGACTCCATCTGGTCATGACTTTGTGGCTGTTTTCTTTGTCAAAACATCTATGGCTTTCCTGAAAAATGATAACTAATGATTTATGAAAAAAAAAAATGAAATGATGAAAAAAAGGCTATATCCCAAAAGAGGGAGGCATGTTCTAAAGCAAAGCATGGAGAAACTCAGCTTTGTTCAGCCACCTGTGTAAATGGTATCACTAGAGAACATTTTCTTTTCCACTCTGAAGTGATACGGAGCTCAGATTCAACTTTGCATTCCAGCTTTTATTCAATTTCCTTCCTATGAGCACTAGAGCTACTTCAATTGTTGCATTATAGCATTTGTTTCTGACAAAAGTTTTCTTTTTTGGATTAAAAACAAATTGTAATAATCTTGCTAATAATCTCATACTAAATTGTTTCAGAAATTAAAGCAAAATCTAAGCTAAAACAAAGGCAACCTGAGTAAACACAAAATACAGTTTTTAAATGATAATGTTATTTATTGAAGCAAAAATTGTATTTGCCCCTGTAGTTACTAATTCCCCAAATCTATGAAACTGCATTCAACTGGACTAGAATAAATAGAACTTTTTCAACAGCATGAAGTTGGTTAAAAGTTTTACCCAGTAACACACTGTGCCAAAATTGAAAGAAATTCCAGAAATGATGAGGAGGAAGGTGATTGAAATACATCAGTCTGGGAAGGGTTACAAAGCTTCAAAGGCTCTGGGACTCCAAAGGACCACAGTGAGAGCCATTATCTCTAAATGGAAAAACTTGGCACAGTAGTGAACCTCCATGCACTCTTCCATGGATGCCAGAAGTGAAAACCACTGCTAACCTAGAAGAAAATTAAGGCTCGTCTGAATTTTGCACAATTATGCAAAATGCCTACAAGAAGTTATTTCTATCTTCTGAAGCCACTGAAGCTGTACTTACTTTTCCCACAGACGAATATCACATCTATTGATATTTCTGTTGAATAAATGTTTGAAAAAGCTACTTTTCTTTGTGGTTTTGTTCAATTATATCAACTTTATTAATAGGCACTGTTTCAAAGATGATCAAATGTTTACTTGTCAAAATATGTCAAAAAAGCCAACAATTTCCATCTGGTGTACTTATTTTTTTCACATGACTGTATATTATATATTTAATATAACAGAAATGTTCAATTCTGCCAGATAACCTTGTCAGAAAAAAAAAGTTATTAAATGATGTATTACTAAATGAATTACCAGTTAATTTATTATTAAATTAATAATATACAATTACATAAATTATACATAATTATATAGAATACCAGGTGCACCTTTTCATATAAAGATGCTAAACTTAGAGCTTCTGTTATATTCATGTTACATTACATTACAGAACAATGTAGGAATAAAACAGTATTCTTCCTGCTGAGCATTTATCTGTAGTAGGTCTCACAGGGATGGGCTCTTTCTCATAAAAGATAAAAACAGCTTATCTTCGGGCACAGCTCTTTCCAGCTAAAAAAAAAAAAATATGCAGGCTATGGAATAACTGTGCTTACTGAGTAACTGTATTTCTGTATTTTAAGACAGCGAATAAAATGATGATGTTTAAATAATATAGGTCTATTATAGGATAGGATCTAAAAATAGGATATGCAGGTTTGATGTGTCACAATATCAGTTTCTTGAAAGAAGAATGTGTGAAATCTTATGTGTGAAAATTGTTCTTGGTAAAATAAGTGAATCATCAAAAAAAATATAAAAAAATAAAAAATAACATCACATGCAATACATGTGAGAAATTAACATGTGAAAATAAATTAATTAATAAATTGTGTGAGAAAACCACATGGAAAAAGAAAAAATATCTTTAAAAAAAAAAATTGTGAAATATCATATGTGAAGTGTCGGGGGAAAAAACTTTTACACGTGACGTGTGAAGTTTGTGTGACTTTTCTGTAATGGGCTTGACGTGCGGTGCAAGTTCAGCCATTTGTGTCTTGTGTTAAAATTATAATACACAACCTGTTAAAACAGAACAAGTCAACACTATTCCTAATATTTAGACCTCTAGTGTGTTCTCTCTTGGGTAAGATTATTGAATTTGCCCCAACACTTATCTGTCAGCAGAAAATCAGGTGTTAGTGTAGGCTGAGCATCAGCAGAACACATGCGTAATTAAGGAGCCCACTGCACCTGAGACTTAGCGAAGGAGAACACTGTCAGTAACATTATCTGCCTTTAATTGGCTGAACAGCTGCCCAGAGACACTTTGATTCATCATCCTTTCATTACGATATTTCTTCCTTTTTTCTGCTTTCAAGCTGTGCTGTTATAAGCCACCTACTGTGTAGTTATGAAGTCAACTGATTACATGCATGGCTGGCTCATAATCACATTTATTTGTGATGATATCTTCATGCGCACACAGGCAAACACACACACGTAGGAAGCAGTGTGTAGAAATAATAATGATTAGAGACAGGTTAAAACAGAAGTCAATTACCAATATTGGACTTATAGCATTTCTTTTATGACTACACCATGCTGTTTACACACTCTAAATTACTCAGATATCCTTTAAACTCACTCAAATACTCCCTCAAGAAAAAAAAGAAAAAACTGAGAAAGCGTGTAAATGGTCATATACTGAATGTCTTTCCATTGGTTATTCCAGTGATGCAGTATATGCACGGGCGGCTGGTTTTTGGTATCGATAACAGCATCGCCAGTGTTTGTAATAAAAATACTCAGAATGGTATGAAAGCCGAGATCATTTTTGGAAATATTTACAGATTTGAAATAGTTTGGAGGAATTGGTTTGCATTGGGCAAGAAAGGAATGTTTTAGAAGAGTTTTGCGAATTACCAGGCCTCTCCAGAAAGCATCTAATTTTTATCAAAGGTGTATAAGGATTGATGACAGGGACTGTGAAAACCTGAGACTGATTTGTCAAAGAGACCTTAATAGTGACTTAGATAAGGATACATGGAATAGAGTTTTGTCCAACAGTGGGAGGTATAAAAAGGAAGCATGAGATAAATTTATCCATAAGATTTTACACAGGTATTATTACACGGCAGTTCTGCTTCATAAAACTGGTAGTTTGAATAATAATACATGTTGGAAATGTAAACAAGAAACTGTCATGTATATTTATGCTCTCTGGGTGTGTACACAGATTTGGCCTTTTTGAAAAGTTGTTTTGAAATATCTTGGAAGATGGTTGGGATATGACCTTCCACTTTCAACAAGGGTATGTCTTTTTGGAGATAAAACAGATTCCTCAGATTAAAAACATTAACTTCTCCCTTGTTACTGTAGGTATAGTCACAGCAGTGCAACATATACTTTGATGCTGGAAAGATACCCAATCTCCTACACTTAGAATTTGTTTTGAATCAATGATAAAAGCAAAACTAAATGTAAATCCACACATATAGACATTTGGGAGAACTTTATTAAGATTATCACTTCAAAGGGGGAATGATGTTAGACCCATATTTGTATTGTCTTCCAACTTATCCATCTTGTTGTGCATTTTTTTGTATTGTGCCTTTCGTGTTAACTTATGTTTGGAAAGTTAATTTTCTATAGGAAAAACAATCAAATTTAATTTTAAAAAAAGGTATGAAAAAGGAAGGTTTGGGCTAATTTATTTCTAGCCCAGACTGTAGATTCATGCAGTGACAGTCATCTTAGTTGATCATTTAGGCTAATATTTTTCATCCCATGTTGCTGACACGTCTGTTATCATCAGTGATTGAGAAGGCACATGTGAAACACAGTTGCACGTGTAATGAATGAAGTGGATTATTTACTCTATCATCTATTTTCCCCCCAAAATTGCCTTTGGAGGAGAAACTAAAAGTAGATATACTAAGCACACATTGTCCAGCCACAAAACAAATGACACAAAAGTACATATGACAGAACCGGAATTACAGCCTTAAAACACTGTCCCTTTCTGAAATCGCACATGCAGCTGCCTATCTGCCTTTAATTGTGTGTAATGGTTTGCTTCATTTCATTCTTATTACACCATCGATAAAAACTCATGATATAAAGCTTCCTTCAACCCTAACAATTTTATTGTTGAGCTACTGATGAATATTAGGTTTTAGCTTCCCATCTAACTGATTATATAGAAGCTGACAAAACAGATAGGCTCATAATACCCTGGGAAAACTGCACAGACAGAAATCCAACTTCAAGATCGAACCACACACCCTGGAGCTATAATGTTTGCGTTAGCCGTGTAGTATTTGCCCCCATCCTGATTTCTTCTGTTTTTGTGTTTACCTCATGCTAAATTTTTTCAGACAATAAAACAAAATCTATGATAAAACAAAGGTAACCTGAGTAAACACAAAATATAATTTTTAAATGATAAAGTCATTTATTGAAGCAAAAAAGTTATCCAATACTAACTGGGCCTGTGTGGAAATTGTATTTGCCCCTGTAGTTACTAATTCTCCAAATCTATGAAACTGCATTCATAATTACATCTGGCATAAACCAAAAACTGAATTCCACAAAAAGAACATCATACCTACGGTCAAGCATGGTGGTGGAAGTGTGATGGTGTGGGGATGCTTTGCTGCTTCAGGGCATGGGCAACTTGCAATAATTGAGGGAAACATGAATTCTGCTCTCTACCAGAAAATCCTAAAGGAGAATGTCCAGTCTTCAGTCCACGAGTTGAAACTCAAGCGCAACTGGATTATGCCGGAAGACAATGATCCAAAGCACAGGAGTAAGTCCTAGTCCTAGAAGTAAGTGAAAGACTGATTTCCAGTTATCAGAAGTGTTTGAATGCAGTTATTGCTGCTAAAGGTGGCACAACCAGATTTTAAGTTTAAGGGGGCAATTAGTTTTTCACATGGGTGATATGTGTTGGATAACTTTATTTGCTCCAATAAAAAAAATAAATAAATAAAAACTGTATTGTGTGTTTACTCAGGATACTTTTGTTGTATGTTGTATTTATTTGAAGATCTAAAACTATTTAGTATGAGATATACACAAAAATGGAAGAAATCTGGAAGGGGCAAATACTTTTTCACAGCACTGTACCATGGAACCCTATAAATACAACACTGTAATGCAATGGATGTCGCTATTTTATGTATTCCAGCTTTCTCTTTACGGAAATACATTCTCTCCCCCAGCTGCTCTGCCTTACTACATTTTCCTTGAAAGGAAACCCAAAGGAGATGGCTTTTTGTTGTTTATTATTGCAGTTTCACTTTGGAGGCCAATGACTCTAAAATTCCAAACCACTACTTTAATTCTCTGAGGCAAGAGTCATGTTACATTAATTATCCTCTGTTTCTACCTAATAGAAGAAAGAAACAAGCAAAAAAACAACCAGAAAAGGACAGCCAAAATATGAGTTCCTTAAGGTCACCCATTCCACTTTTGATCCAAAGACTCTAAACAAGCCTGCTTCTCAACACAATTTCTTCACTTGTGGCTTTAGACGGTTAACAAGCACCCAGGTAGGAAAGGTTTATTAAATTCTCTGTTTACTTTTGCTTCTGAATGACACCACTGCACATCCAACAAAATTCCACAGAAGGCGAGCATCTTCAGAAATATAAACAGACCTTGGATCTCAGAAGACAGAATTACCTGATTTAATCTACGACATGGTGTGAAAGACCTAAACAAATAAACAGAGAGAGTTGATCTGTGCTCCTCTCCTCTCTGCCGCCTGCCTGGTTGCCAGGGAAACAGACCTGGGGCCACCTGGGAACCTGCTGGATGAGTGGTTGAGCTAGAGGAACTGCATGAGGAGTGTGTGGAATGGAGTGTGGAGGTGAAGGAAGTCCTGTGGGTGTGTGTAGCTGTGAATGTGGGTGTTGTGAGCCCCTTCAGCTTGTGCCATTTCACACTTTAAAGGAACTCACATCAGCTTGGAGACCATCTTATGATGCTTACAGGTTGCAGATCTTAGACTAAAACTTTGCTGTGTCAAGACTTTTAGGTTAGCATACTCGCAGGCTGACTCAAATCGCCTACAGTATCAAAAGGCCCACACACCTTTTGCACTATTTATGTACATTTTAGGATTTCTATTCAGCTGGGCTAGAGAATAACGCTTTCATCTAAATGACACTCTACATTTATGTAGTTAAAAAAAATAAAAAATTAGACCTGGAAGTGAGAGTGAGAGAACAACTAAGAATAAACTTCACCTACAGCTGGTAGGTCTCAGTCTTTAGGGGTCATACTTATTTACCTAACATGATCTCTGTAGAAAAAAAAATGCTAGAAAGTAAATAAAAATATTTCTTCATTGGTTTGGTGAAATATATGTATATATATGTATATGAAGTCGGGACTCCATGGATCGGACTTGTTTGTCCAGAACATCCCACAGATGCTCTGAGAATTTGAAGGCCAAGTCAACACCTTGAACACTTAGTGATGTTCCTCATGTTAGGGAATACCATTGCCATGAAGGTGTGTACTTGGTCTGCAACAATGTTTAGATACATGCTACATGTCAAAGTAACATCCACACGAATGCCAGGACCCATGTTTTCTAAGCAGAACACTGCCACACTGCAAACTGCCACATCACACTCAGCTTGCCTTCCCATAGTGCATCCTGGTGCCATCTCTTCCTCAGGTAAGCATTGTACACGCACCCAGCCGTCCACATGATGCAAAAGAAAACATGATTCATCAGATCAGGCCACCTTCTTCCATTGCTCCATGGTCTCTCGTGCCCATTGTAGGCAGTGGACGGGGGTCAGCATGGGCACTCTGACCGGTCTGCGGCTACACAGCTCCATACACAACAAGCTGCAATGCACTGCATGTTCTGACACATTTCTATTGTAGCCAGAATTAACTTTTTCAGCAATTTATGCTATAGTAGCTCTTCTGTGCGACCGGACCAGACTCATGATGCCCATGACTCTGTCGTTGATTCACATGTCATCCTTCCTTGGACCTGCTGTAAGGATCTGCTGTAGATAATCTGACCCAGTTGTCTAGCTCTTGTCAAAGTCGCTCAGTCCTTACACTTGCCAATTTTTCCTGCTTCTAACACATCAACTTTGACTGTTCACTTGCTGCCTTATATATCCCATCCCTTGTCATGTGCCATTGTAACAAGATATTAATACATAGATCGATCATTATATAGGGGATTAGTAACTCATGACCATCCTGACAATATCAGTAGAGTTGTTCCTTGGGTATTCAGTTATTCAGTTAACTAGTGCTGACTTCTTATAATCTTTTAAGCACAGAAAAGGAATGATCAGCCAATCAGTGCGTGTGTTTGTGTGTGCTTGTGTGTGTGTGTGTGTGTGTGTGTGTGTGTGTGTGTGTGTGTGTGTGTGTGTGTGTGTGTGTGTGTGTGTGTGTGTGTGTGTGTGTGTGTGTGTGTGTGTCTGTCTCTCTCTCCAAAGATCCTTGGGGAGAAGGAACAGTAAGCCACCCGATGTGGCCGTGTGAAATCAGTCCGTGCCTAACAGGGTTCAAAGCCCAAATCAGAGTTAGTGGCTCCTAAATTGCACACAACGGCTGTCATGCATGAGATGAATCTTAAACGGGAAGTGGGGCAGATAAGGTTAGAAGCCAAGTTATTGAATAGAATATCAGAAATAGCAAAATGAGAAATGGGGAAGCAGAAAAAGGCTTGGGGCCTTCTCGTCAGGAAAAACAAGTTAATGAAATTCTTTTGAAAAAGATTGTGCTCGCACAGAAAAAACCCCACATGACTGTGAACTGGAGGATCTGCAAAGAAGTAAGAAATCTGTGAAGATTTGTAGTAATATTCCATTTCCCTGCCAATTCTATGCCGATATTTTATGCTGGTCCGATTTGCTTACATCTACAACAAATCACTCTTTCAACGAGATAATGCATTACAGCATGAGTGGATAACAAACCTGCAAAGGTCATGTGTGCACCTGTGGAGAGAACACAGCAGAGACATTTCTCTTCCACACATCTCCTCCTGCTTCTAGTGCCATTGTGTTGCCCCATGGAGGACATAAAAAAACAAAGCATACGCAACACTGATGTTATGTATCATGTTCCGCCGCGCTAAACACCTCAATCTCATCCTTTAGCTTCCCTAACAGATTTCAGGGATCATCCTAAAGTCCCAGTGTCATAACTAAATTAGAACACTGAGCCGAGAGGAAGCACCTGATGTACTATAAGATCTACTCATGAATAATAAAATCTAAACACATTCCACAAATGTCTATACAATTCCAATCCCCAAAGGCATGTGTTCATTTCTCTCTCACATATACACACAGTGATATGCAAATCAGATGTGCAAACATCTGGCGCTCAGTCATTTAACACTTGGAACTGCAGAATCGCTGCATAGTGGCCAAATGTGCTCAGATCACAAGAACTACAGCGCACTAATCGTAGAACTCCAAGATGTGATGTTGGACTAACCTTTTAGCTCAGCTACATACTTCAGTAGCAAGGGGTCAGTGTTGTTTCTTTTTAAATAAATAAATGAATTAATAAACCTTGTAAAAAGTTTAACTATAAAGCAGTGCTCATAACCACTAAATAATTTCACAAACATTAACTAATATGTGCCTAACCCATCAAGTTATGCATTTCTTGTTGGTTAGTTATTTAATAGCTTCATTACAGTTAAATTACTTTTCCAATGTAGCTTGCAGTGCAGCATTTTTAAGCTACACCTGTTTGAAGTATGGCTAAACTATTTTAACTTTTTTATTTAAGTGTCTTGACAAACATGACAATGAGGGTGCTGTTCTACATTGTACTCAGATCAGGTGTCATTAGAAACAGCAACATCTGACTTCATCTCTGTCCATGTGCACTCTCTTTAGTTTAAAACACACATCAAAAAGCACACTTGTATCTGTTTACTAGCCCGCTCCTCTTGTTAGACAGTCTGAAAATCACTAAGAACCTCCTACTGTTCTGAAAAGCTTTCAGAAATTCACACTGGGAGATCCTGACAAACACTATATAGACCAAGCACAAACCAGCAAAGGTGGAAAATACTCTGGTAAAAGTTGAAGTACAGCTTCAAATTCTTCAAGTAGAAAAGTACAAACTCTTAAATTTACTCAAAGTAGAAAAGTAAAAGTACAAGGAAGATACACAACAGCCTCAAATCACACAATGATTTTAGTTACTGAGGGTAATTTCAGTACACCAAAGAACCAATAAAAACATTAGCTAAGGTTAGCTAACAGCTTTATTCTCAGTCTCTAAAATGTTAGCTAGCATGACAATAACTCTGACAAACTAGTCGAATGCTAATAGCTTGCTGTAACAATGCAAACTGCTTTAACTAAATTCAAAGTGTGCATAGCAACAGATAGATTACAGTGATGGTATTAGGTCTCTGAAGCTGTCAAACCTGTTTTGTTAGGAATTTATATCAAATCTTTGAAGCTGGCTGATTATACATGAGAAAGGTTATGTTATTAAATGAAAGTACAGTTGAATGTAGAGATCTTTCTTCTGAAATGTAGTAAGTAAAAAGTCAAAAGTATTAGGTGATGGAAAAACAGGTAAAGTATAAATATTTAACGCAGATACAGAAATGTTGTATTTACTTCCCACCCCTGCAGCCAGGCTTTACTCATGATGGTGTGCACAAAAGGGAAAGGATTCATGTTTAAAAATTAATTCTAATCCTACAACAGCCAACCACCAGACATGGATTTATGTTCATAGTCAGTGGTTATTTGTGTGAGACTGGGGCTATAGAGTGGAGTTAAATCAATTAGCATTGAGACATACTAAATAAAGACAAACGCTGATTGAGCAGCTACCCAAACTCAAGAACCTCAGAGGGATGTTTGGTAAACAAAGCCCTAATCTGGCTGATTAATGTCACATCAGTCTCTAACAAAAGTAAGTAAACATCCAATTTGATCTACAAGTACACAGAATGACAAGATGCATTGACTGAACTCAGCAATTTTAAATATACCGAGCTCAAGCCATGAAAATGGTCTTAATTGCTGTTATTTTGCTTTATGTCTACACTACAGACTCTTATGCACTGACTATTGGAAAGAAAATGAGGGCTGATTGATCTTACTGTGTGATGAATGGTATCACACTGTTAAGGTAGAGATTTTCTCAAGCCATCAGCACCAGAGTAAAGGCTGATTTATATCAATTAGGCCTATGACCCGCTACTCTTGTGCTGTGCATTTTGTAGCAATAGTGTTACAGGGATATTCAGCCAGCTTGCTGTAGGAAGGCCACGCTGTCTTTCTAGCTTGGACAGCAGAGCTAACCTGTGCCTCAGGAGAGGAACATGCTCTGGGAAGGAATGGACGGTGGCCAGGGAAGGCAGCATGGGCCCTTTATGGACAGACGTCTTAGAGAGTGGGCCATCAGTATGTTTGGCTAATGTGGCATACTTGTCATCTGAATTCAGTTGCTTAACGCTACGTGATTGCCTTCCACTGCTATTCCAGGAGGTGCAGCGATTACCTGGAACAGTGCATGCAGGAATAAGAATGGCAGATTGTCAGAGCTGCCAATGTCCCTACTGACAGCATCTCAGCAGGACCATGGGTCACTCGAGGATGCGTGTCTTTTGTGTTCTAACACACACACACGTTTCCTGCTTATGAATTAATGATGTTTATTTGCATGAGCTAATAAGCCTCATAAATCCCAGTTTGTCTCTGTGTTTCAGACTTTTTTTTACTTGCTTTCTCTCTCAGACTGATGCTTCTTGGCATATTAGATGGAAACCTTCTTCTCTTTCTTCTGAGTCACATATACACAGATGCTGGTGTATCCATAAATGTAGGAATTCTAGATGCTGCATTAGCAAGGGCAAGAATTGTTCATAAGCCATTATCCATTTTGATAAAATTGCTGTAAATTATTTTATTTATTTATTTACAAAATTAGATTATTACATGTGATTTAGTACTTTCCACATATCACATGCAAAGTAATCTTCAATTTAACGCATATCAGAGGGATAGTAATCTTCAACTCAACTTCAGTTGAACACATCACAGCTGATGTATTCTTCAACTCAACTCAAAGGAGACAGAGCTTTTGAATATTTCCGAAGGTTGACACTGTATTTTGGAGAAGGAAATCGCGGATCTGTCAATCTTAGCCCATACTGGCATTTAGATTTCTCATATATATATATATATATATATATATATATATATATATATATATATATATATATATATATATATATATATATATATCTGTGGGTGTATCTGTGCGGTTGTATTTTTTTCCCTGGCAAACACAGCAGGCAGGGGCAGGTGTAGGATCAGCATGGGAGCACAGAAAGCAAAAGAGCTCTGATCTTCATCCCTGTAAATCCCCCTCCTGCTGCACTCAGCACCACAGAAAAGCACAGCGGTCTCATGCTCAAAGAGTCTCTGCCTGATCCATGCTTCTCCTGCCACTTCTTCACCAGCTGCAGATCTCTAAGTGGCACACTGCTCATATTTCCTCTTCCTTAGCCACCTCTATGCACTCATTCTTTCAGTCTACAACCATCCTGGACCTCTCAGACTGCTGCAACATTCCTCATATGATTAAGATAATTTATGCATATCATTTCTGTCCCATGAAATATGCATATCTCCAAAAATTCCATTCCATTGGTCATTTAGATATAACTTGCTAAGTGTAGATGGTGGTTTTTACTGGCTGACATTTAATACATAGAAAAACAAGTGTGAAAAGTGGAGATGCCTTTTTTCGTCTGGTAGCAATGATACACTCTCTGCTTATATGACACAAAGCACCATTTGGATACAACTGATAGAAATGTACATTTTGCTATGCATGTGGCAAACACATTTAATTTACACTGACAAAAGATTTTTTTTTTTCCTCAAACCTCAATAAGAAGTGAAGCTCACATATGGAAATGACATCAACTCATCTTGATGCCAAAACTCAAGACATGCCTCAAGTCTCAAGTGTACTGTATATATGTGTATATAAAGTGTGTACATTTCCCTTTTGCATGTGTATCATATTGGATTTTAATGGTGATTAATCAGGAAAGAGGCTTGTATAATGGAACAATCGTAAACTATTCACTCCATCACTCCATTCACTCCAGATTATGAATTTGAAACTCGATGACTCGATAATTGGGTTAAAAAGAAAAAAGTCAATGTCGGTGAAGGAAGTTTGAACAATTCATTGAAAAAGAAAAAAAAAAAAAAGGCACTTTAGGTAACTCATTCCAAAGATGAATGTTTTCATCAAATGAAACCGCATAGTCCAGGAGGTAGTGATCAACGTAGTGTAAGTACAGAGAAGAAGAAGGTTATAAATAACAAACAGTTATTTGGTATTTAAATTTCACCAAACTCACCAGCACTTGCATGCCAAATATAACACTCTAAAATACTGCTTAAAGGCCCAAGTTTGAATGACATTAAGCTAAACCATTATTGGTAAAGGTATACTGTTCACGTCCTTGGTTTCGAGTGTGAAAGCACTACAAGTCGGACTTTTAAAGCCTCTCTAATTTCTCAGAGGCCATGAGAACACAGCCAATTCAATGCTCATTTCATTCAGTGCTTAGTACTGCAGAGGAGGTCCAGATGCCACCTCACCTACAGAGTGCTGGGCTAATCCAGACACAACACTGCTCTAATCCACACAAAACAGAGTTTGCTGGCATGGTAGAAGAGACTAAGTCACCATACAGCACAGCTAATCCTGATCTGTGATACTGAGCTGAGAGACAATGATAACATCCACATCTAATGAGGAGACAAAAAGGCCTGCTGAGTCTGTGTGCTTCCTCAAAAGTGAACAGAAAATGGTATAAAACAGGAATGCACAATAGATTAATGCGTGCCTGAAATTAAAATGTGTTTTAGAGCTTTTTGTACCTGTGCCTTAGTGTTATGGACACCAAAACAATAGTGTTTGTGGAGATATTTTCATTTTAATTTCATAGTTCATCACTTCTATTAGGTCTACTCATGTCATGTCAGTGGTAGCTCAGTGGTTAAGAAGTTGGGCTACTGATCGTGAGTTCAAATCACAGCAGCGCCAAGCTGCCACTGTTGAGCACTTGAGCAAGGCCCTTAACCCTCAACTGCTCCCCGGGCGCCGCAGCAAAAATGGCTGCCCACTGCTCCGGTTGTGTCACGGTTTGTTGTGTGTATGTGTTCACAATTCCTAATGTGTGTGCACTAATTTGGATGGGTTAAATGCAGAGGACAAATTCCAAGTACGGGTTACCATACATTTGCCTTCACATGTCACTTTCACATGTACATTTCATTTCACAAACTCCATTTCCCAGCCTGCACTGGGGCCTGCAAACTGCAATTCCCCGAACACTCACACACTGACACGTTCACTCTCACCTTCATTCTAATCATGCACAACCATTCACAGCACAATCACAGCCACAGTTTATAAGGACATTTAGTTCACTCACTCATTATGAAGTAATGAGTGCCATTCCTTGTGTTTGTGATGATACCAAGCCTGGTTATCTCTCTGCTCGTGTTAACATTATTGACCCAGTTCTGCCTAGTGTTTTTTGGATATCAGAGTGCTTTGCCTCTGATATTCTGTTTGTTCATTGCCTGACCTTTTGCCTGTTTCCTGATTACAATGTTTGCTTACGATTTGGATTTTTCTGCCTTATTAAAGAGTTCTACCTGCATTTGCATCTGTCTGCCTCATCCATCACGTGACAACTTCCATGAAAAAAAGCTTTTAAAATGTTTTCTGACTCATCCTGTACCAGACTTCTATTCATACAATTAAATGAAAATTAAATACAATAAAATGTCCCTCCTGTAAAGAAATACCTGCCTACTATAGATGGATCTTGCTCGACAATAGCAGCTCGTCAGCAGCAAACATGGTTTATCAGTGCATTTTTGGCTTTGCATCTTCCTGCACACTATCCCCTTTTCCAACCATCACTTGGTTGAGAAAAAATAGTTGAAGAGGATGGAATTTGTGTAAGTTGGCGATTATGTGACAGGCACATTTTCTGAGGTTTCACCAACTCTGGGTTTTTCCCAACAGTAAGTAATATTATGTTATGTACCATTCTGAAGCGTCAGATGCCTCATGGTGATGACGCAAGGCTCTCCGTCACCATCGGCACTACTGACGGTCGACCAAATATGCACGGCATGATTCCAAAAACCTGCCAACTTGTTAGGATATCATCCTCATTAAAATGAACAGGCATAGGTGAAGGCAACAGTGAGAAATCCTCCACTAGTTGGAAAAAGGCTCTCGTAAAACAACTCTTCGCTGTTTACTGCAAGTTCGCATTAAGTTTGTTTAGATTCAGTAGGGGTGTGGCATATCTCTTACACAAACAACAGTTGTGTAAATCAGTCAAGCTTTTCAACATGCAGTTGCTCTGACGTCCTGTTTTGAAAGGAAATACGGCAAAATACTTAAGCCATTTCATGGGACCTTAATTGTAAAAAGAGAAGTGAACAAGATAGTAGAGTAAGAGTAGAGCAACAACATGTACCAACAAATAGGCCCTTCTGCTAAAGAATTACTGTATACTGCTACCTTTGACATAAGAAAGAAAGAAAAAAAGCACATGCAGGAGGACAATGTTAAGTGATACATAGCCTTAGTGAAGGGCTTTCAGTCGATTTGCAGCAACCTGGGATTAGGGTAGAGAATGGCACCTCTCTATTACAATGGCTAATGACTGTGTTGGAAGAATCAGCTCTCTACACAACACATCCAACACACTGTCAATCCAGTCTCCCACATGGGCAGTGCACAGACAGACTTCTCCATACAGACACAGAAGTGATGTACCCCTCTATTACTCTAAACGTACAGAACATGCAACTCTCCACTTATCCAATAATGGAAGCCAAACAAAGCTCAATCCACCCTCACATATATACGGCAGCAGGCAGGCAGGGCAACATGGCATTCTGTCACTCTTACAAGGGTGCACAATAGGTGGTGCCATGTTTGATAATGATATAGGACAAGAAATTTCCCAACTCTACCATATGTTACTGAAAGCACAGTGTATACTGCACAGGCCAGTTACTACAGCTAAATGTAATAAAGACTTATGGAGAACCTTACTGATTGGGAAAACAGCTTTACAGAATGGTCTTCATCTGCATTAATGGATGTTATATACGATTTAATATCAGCTGTATACACACCCTGTTGTATTAATAATATGGATTACTTTTGTGCAGGAATGAGCATGGAACATGAGCCACATTTTTAATGTTCTCACCCAGTTGCCAGAAGTGAACATGTGCATCTGCTGACTTGAATGGAGACTAATAGAGGGTATGGCTTTCAAAATGAGCTAGAACAGCACTGGTTTCTATCGACACTGGTCCAAAATTGTATTTTCATGACCACCTCTTAAGAATATAAGTCTTAACCCAAGCTCAAAATGTTATTTTAGTGAAAAATTCCTGTCTTATTTTTTACAGCCCAGTTTTGTGAATGTACACTGTTTGAATCCATCACCATTAACATGAGGGTAATTTTGTTTCTATCAGAGTTAATTGTATTATCAATACAAAATATGCTCAGTTGCAGCATATTCACACACTAATTTCTGCAGCAACATGCAACAATATTATTAAATTATCAGTTTGAGTTCTGTATATTGAGTGCAACAATCACACCACCAACTCAAAAAGGTCAGTGTATTGACAGAACGTAATTACACCCTGATAATTGAGCTTCATGGCAGGTAAGAAAAAGCCTATAAAAGCACTTCTGATATAAAACAATGCAGGTGGTACTGCGTCAACATGAACACCTAAGAGGTTTGAAATCGTATACTATGCTAAATCAATATTTTGAGCACAGGCCTCCTTAGGTAATTAAATGAAACACCACAACACATTTTCATAATTGCAATATAGAAACGTTTACCCACTGGGATATATGCAATGGCGAGAATCATTCAGTCGCACAGTGTTTCTCCAAATATCAGCATCCTGAAGTGCCGAAGCTACTTCACGTTAAAATAAAAATCTCATACATTTAGCAGCAGGGGCTGTGTTATCTCACTGGTTAAAGTTCTCTTAAAGGCTCTTAAGCCCAAACAGCTTAGCTACTTTTGTTTAACCTCTTAAAGTTCCTGTAAAATTAGCCCAAAACACCGATTTCTTTATATTACATTCTATTTCAAAAAACGCTTTATTTCTAGAAAGAAGCCAATAAAAAAGTCTTAGTGACAGAAATTAGCTTAATAGTCTTATATTTTTGTTTGCTATTTTATATCAATCTGAAAAACATTCTAAACTGAAATAAGTTTCTTTTTTACATGTATCACACCCCACAAGTGTATAGGTAGAAAAATACATTTAAAGTTTTCATTCCAATTCCACCGAAAGATTCTCCACCTACTTATACAACTTTATCTTCTGGAAATTCTCACCTTTACTTATGGAAAAACAACACTGCTGCCAATTTTTAAAGAATTATAAGTTTACAGTAGCAGTTTGCCTCACACCTCAAGGGTTGGGGGTTCGAATCCCCCCTCCGCCCTGTGTGCGCAGAGTTTGCATGTTCTCCCTGTGCTTTTTTCTTCGAGGTTATTTAGACATTTTAAAACACTGACTGTGTGCGTATGCTCTTCTCTGTTTTGATTATGTGATGGTGCAGGAGCATTGCTGACATTTTGACAGCTGGTATCTGATCACAAACCAAATTGATTAGGCTTCTGTTTTACTGTGGCACTGCTATCCAAACACTTGATCAAAGATTCACTGCATGAGGAAATCTCACTTAGATAACAAGGTTTCAGACATCTTTATGCAGACTGACAGTTTTCACTGCTGTTTTTGTTAAACCCAAGATGATCCTTAACAAACATTAGCTTTGCAGGCAGACAGCTAAGGCAAGGTTAAAAAAGTTACCTAAATAAAAACATTTGTTGTTTTGTTAAAAAAAATCTTATTGTATATTAATGGAAGAAAAAAAATGCTTCCTTATTTTTTTGTCTGTTTTCCAGAATTCAACCACAGTGACATCCAACAGATTTTCACAGACTACCACATATATTTCTTTTGTTATAATCTTACAATGAGAAATATTAGATAATTCCCCCCCCCCCCCCCCCCATATTAAAGATATTTTCATTGCTATCAACTACTGCATGGCTATCATTATGTCAATGCCTGAAATCCTTTGTACAGTTATTTGTAAAGTTCTTTCCTTTTTTGTGTGGTCTTTTTTGGTTCCTCTTTCCTCTTTCCAATTTGTCTGTGTAGTATGGTACTTTCTTGGTGATGCAAGACAAAATCATTGATTGATTTTCAGTAATGATATTGTCCTGGTCAGAGTCACGGTGGCACCCCCTAGGCTATCCCCTGAACACTGCACATGAGGCAGGAATACACACTAGATAGGACAGCATGAACACACACATTCACAAACTCCTTCACGTCTGGGCAGTTAAGAGTAGTCAATCCACCTACTGGCATGTTTTTGGGAGGTGGGAGGAAACCAGAAAACTCAGAGGAAACCCATACAGACATAGACAGTAACCCAAGCTCATGATTTAGAACTAGGGACAAATGATGAAATCATTGTAATGAAAAGAATAAAAAAATAAAAAAGTCTAGTTATAGCACATTTAAATTCCATCTTAACGAACTAGCTGAATGTGTTTTGTTTCAAAATACAAAAGAAACCAAAACAGAGCAACAGAAGTCTAGAGAAAAACAAATCAGCATAATACTACAGGCTGGAAAGCTAGGTAAATGAAGCATAGGAAAGTCCAGTTAGTCTACAGAGCCTTTTATTTCTGAGAAACTTTGCGACGCAAAGATAAGCTTATGTCACTGTGTCATTCTGCCTCTATTTTAACTGATAGAGAAGATGCAGCTGGGAGTTGAGGCTTCCTAGTTACAAGAAGAGAGAGAGAGAGAGAGAGAGAGAGAGAGAGAGAGAGAGAGAGAGAGAGAGAATTGTTTGACACACCTATCTAAAGCCTGCAAGTGTGAACTCCTTATCCACCGATTTTGCCACTCTGTCCTGTCATTCTGTAATGGAGGACGAATGGCACTGAGCTGAAAGCCAATCAAACACCAGTGTTCCTTCACACCTGCCCGTCTACAGCTCAGCAGGCATATTCACTCACACACGCACTCTCTCTCTCTCTCTCACACACACACACACACACACACACACACACACACACACACCTGTAACAACTGTTTGCCTCAGTCTTACAGAATAAGCCAAATCACTGCTTGCTGACCCTGCAAACAACAAACAGAATGCAGAAAAAGAGGGGAAAAAGTGACAATGGAAGAAGAAAGCAAGCAGAAGTGAATTAGAGCCAAAAAGAATGTGTCCAAAGAGCTGTTAGCTGTGAGTCATGTCATGTCACTTACTAAATCCTCTTTGAAAGGCAACCTAGAATCAAACTGAAGCATATATGCAAGGTAAAACCAGAAGACAAGTGTCCTGATACTCCTCATACTTTCTGGTTTATTATGATTAAAGGGACATCATAAACAGGGTTGTTTGTGAAATTTTGGGGGTGCTAAGTAATATTGTACTTCCATCCAATTTAAAAATAACGAAATGGAGGAATATAAATGAAATAACATTTTTTATGTTAAGTTTGATAAAGAATCAAGTTTAATGAGTGTAAGGTAAAAAGTGTAAACTCAGTCAAACAATACATATATACAGGAAATGTCAAAATGACTGCTTACTTGATTTTTTTTTTAAAAAAAGGTAAGTCATCAATATTATGTCCATAAAAATTTCTTGATTCCCAGTCCATGATTCATGATTCACAATTCATGATTCATGATTGACAGTCCATCCAGACGTACAAAACATCTGAAGAACACTTTTGAAAAATTCAGGACATGATTAATTTGATGGAGTCAAATTCAAAAACATATTTCACTGTTCAACCTGACAAAGGCACATCACCGACCATTAGGCTATTTTTTAAATAGATAATAGAATGTAATAATGAACTAGATAGTTTACTACTAAAAAAGCCAAAAGAAAAAAACCATGGGCTCACAGTCCTTTAACAACAAAAGATATGAGGGGCCTGAACAACTGCTTATATCTAGAAACAGGCTTGATCATAATGTTCATGATGAAATATATATTTTTCAAACTAATAGAAAGAAACCTGGTGGTATATTCTCATACAGAACCAGAGAAACAAGCAAGCAAGCAAGCAGAAAAATCATCCCTTGTACACAGGCCACCGCAGATTTGAACTCCTTCCCTCCAGCAGGAGTTTCAGATCAGTGAGTCCTAAAACCACCAGACACCGGAAACGATTCTTTCCATGTGCAATGAGACTTATGAACACTTAATTGCCTCACAAACATGATGACTGTGTCAATGACAGTATTGTGTTTTGTGTACAAGATAACTTTTCTGTGCAGTACACTTTATCTGTGCAATTGTCTCTATTCCAAATTCCTTTTTTATTTACAGTGCAAGAGTTGTAAATAATGTTTACAATATCCACGTCTGCTCATAGCAAACGTTATCTACCGCTACGCGGTACGCGCTGTGTCCTTGTCTTTATTATTTATTTTCAATGTGTAATGTCTATCAGCACAAGAGCTCAAATTCCTTGTATCCTCGAGTGTACTTGGCCAATAAAGCACGATCCTGATTCAAATTACACCAATGCTGCCTAATATCATGGTAAAGATGGATGCATGTTGTCATTTAGAGTATTCTCTCTAATGATCTATTGCACACCTTAAACTAATTAAAAGTAACTGCAGACACTTTACACACACTAAACCTGTCATGCTCCAGCCCCTATTTCGTCAGCATCATGAACAGTTGAGAAGCATTTAAAAAAAAATCATTAACTCATCTGAGAATTGTGAAAAAAGAAAACAATCAAGAAGTAATTATCTGTCAGAGATAATTAGCCAGCAGGCACCAGTGTCCACTTCCTAATCGCACCTACCTAATCTGCAAGAACTGTGACAGTGAGAGAGTAAATAAATAAATAAATAAATAAATAAATAAATAAATAAAGGCACAACTGTAAAAGTGCAGGCACATATGTTCATATTAAAAGTCCATTTATGGGTCAACAATAATGAAAGTCATTGATATAGCAGGCTATATACTGAGGCGCTTGTGATGTTTACCACTTAGCTCTGAGCGCACTTCATTACAAGCAGAGGGCCTTGATTAAAAAGAACAAGGCATCCAATTAAATACATTATCACAAAGAACACCAAGAACAACACATCGAAGGTTAGCTTTCAAATTGATCCTGGAGTTTCAAAGGAATTGTCTGTTTCATGCCAAAGCCATCAGATAAAGACTGCTAGTAACAAAAATAAATTTGATTGAATTTCTTTGAAAAGGAAAATACAGTTATTCCTTTTTAGCTACATTTCCACTGTGTTTTTGGCAGTGGTGTTAACACCTCCAGTTCTCAGTTTTCATTCTTTTTTTTCTTTCTTTCTTTCTTTTTTAGTCTTTTTTTTTTGGCAAATTCTGAGCACATAGGGCTCAAACAGTGTTGGATTCGTATGACTACAGCAACAGCATAAGATTACTGCTGTATTTTACCACACAGCAGGTTACAGCCTTGTCCATGGATGGCCAAGATCAGCTTTGTCTCTTGTGCTTGATTTATTTTCTTCTTATAGTATGTTTTGATTATATAACCCCAATTCCAAAAAAAGTTGGGACACTGTATAAAATGTAAATAAAAACAGAATGCACTGATTTGCAAATCTCATAAACCCATATTTTATTCACTATAGCACATAGAAAACATATCAAATGTTTAAACTGAGGAAATGTACCATTTTAAGGAAAAATAAGGTAATTTTGAATTTGATGGCCACAACACTTCTAAAAAAAAATTAGGAAGGGGGCAACAAAAGGCTGGAAAAGTAAGTGTTACTAAAAAGAAGCAGCTGGAGGTTGTCATTACGACAGGTGCATTTCAATAAATTAGAATGTTGTGGAAAAGTTCATTTATTTCAGTAATTCAACTCAACTCAACTCTTTAAATAAATTCAATGCACACAGACTGAAGTAGTTTAAGTCTTTGGTTCTTTTAATTGTGATGATTTTGGCTCACATTTAACAAAAACCCACCAATTCACTATCTCAACAAATTAGAATATGGTGACATGCCAATCAGCTAATCAACTCCTGCAAAGGTTTCCTGAGCCTTCAAAATGGTCTCTCAGGTTGGTTCACTAGGCTACACAGTCATGGGGAAGACCATCAAGACAAGACCATTGTCCAGAAGACAATCATTGACACCCTTCACAAGGAGGGTAAGCCACAAACATTCATTGCCAAAGAAGCTGGCTGTTCACAGAGTGCTGTATCCAAGCATGTTAACAGAAAGTTGAGTGGAAAGAAAAAGTGTGGAAGAAAAAGATGCACAACCAACCGAGAGAACCGTAGCCTTATGAGGATTGTCAAGCAAAATCGATTCAAGAATTTGAGTGAACCTCACAAGGAATGGACTGAGGCTGGGTCAAGGCATCAAGAGCCACCACACACAGATGTGTCAAGGAATTTGGCTACAGTTGTCGTATTCCTCTTGTTAAGCCACTCCTGAACCACAGACAACGTCAGAGGCGTCTTACCTGGGCTAAGGAGAAGAAGAACTGGACTGTTGCCCAGTGGTCCAAAGTCCTCTTTTCAGATGAGAGCAAGTTTTGTATTTCATTTGGAAACCAAGGTCCTAGAGTCTGGAGGAAGGGTGGAGAAGCTCATAGCCCAAGTTGCTTGTAGTCCAGTGTTAAGTTTCCACAGTCTGTGATGATTTGGGGTGCAATGTCATCTGCTGGTGTTGGTCCATTGTGTTTTTTGAAAACCAAAGTCACTGCACCTGTTTACAAGAAATTTTGGAGCACTTCATGCTTCCTTCTGCTGACCAGCTTTTTGAAGATGCTGATTTCATTTTCCAGCAGGATTTGGCACCTGCCCACACTGCCAAAAGCACCAAAAGTTGGTTAAATGACCATGGTGTTGGTGTGCTTGACTCGCCAGCAGACTCACCAGACCTGAACCCCATAGATTCTCTATGGGGTATTGTCAAGAGGAAAATGAGAAACAAGAGACCAAAAAATGCAGATGAGCTGAAGGCCACTGTCAAAGAAACCTGGGCTTCCATACCACCTCAGCAGTGCCACAAACTGATCACCTCCATGCCATGCCGAATTGAGGCAGTAATTACAGCAAAAGGAGCCCCTACCAAGTATTGAGTACATGTATAGTAAATGAACATACTTTCCAGAAGGCCAACAATTCACTAAAAATGTTTTTTTGTTGGTCTTATGAAGTATTCTAATTTGTTGAGATAGTGAATTGGTGGGTTTTTGTTAAATGTGAGCCAAAATTATCACAATTAAAAGAACCAGACTTAAACTACTTCAGTCTGTGTGCATTGAATTTATTTAATACACAAGTTTCACAATTTGAGTTGAATTACTGAAATAAATGAACTTTTCCATGACATTCTAATTTATTGAGATGCACCTGTATACTTTCTACCTGGCTTCTACCCAAAAACTGCTATATCCATATATGGTACAAGCTTATCTGCTGAATACTTTGTCATAGTATGTTATGTTTACATTTACAGCAATTTTAGTATTATATTGTTATTTTTTTTGCACTACCTGTTACATCAGACACTTCTCACACTAGAACTGTGTCCTGTTTTAGTAATTATTGTACTGTCATGTGCTGTTTTCACACGAGCACTTTAAGCAGAAATGTATAGGCATTATTTAGTTCTGTGTAGTTCTGTGTTGTTTTATGTAGCTCCATAGTCATGGAGGAACGTTGTTTAGTTTCACTGTGTACTGTACCAGCTGTATATGGTTGGAATAACAATAAAACCACTTGACTTGACTTGACTTGCCACTAAAAGGCTCATTAGCACAATACCATTTCAATTCCTGGACTGTGTTTTTTTCTGATATTGTGAGAAATGTTGTGTAGAGAACCAACTGAAAAAAAAAAAAATCTAAAGTCTAGGATTTATTATCATCATATTTTTAAATATTAGAATGCATAACATTAATTCCTACTCTTTCATGTTCGCATTTCACATATAGCCAAAATATTTCTTCTTGTTGGAATCACTCTGCCCTCTTACATATTCAGTCACTTGGGTTTTTCCTGTTAGAAACAGTAGTTTTACAGTGTAATGGTTACCGTAACAAATGCACTGGGTCATGCTATATCTCTTCTGTCCTTGTATTACAATATACACTCTGTGTTTGTGTGTCTTCTGGTCAGATAGCCATGCCTGCATTAGCTTTCCTATATACTGTATATGGGAAAGCAAAGAGTGGTGAGACTTCCTATGTCTGTTCAGAAGGGCCAACAGATTAAAGCTGCAATTCTTTACTAGTAAAGTTTAAGGATTCTTTGTAATTGGGACATATTCCTTTCATATTAGTTGAAGGGCTATGGAGTCATGGGTGAGAATAGATCATGGGGGTCAGTGTCTGGTCAGCGGGTACATTCTCAGTATTGGCAGAACACATCACATCACACTCAGTCATCTGAAGTGCTCACATAGATTTCACACAGATGAAGCAAAGGTTTTAATAAACTGACAGTTATCAGTAGAATGTACAGAATGTAGAAAGTGCCTACATGTTAGTCGAGTATTCAACCACATCACGTGTGTTTAAACAAATTATTTCCTGCTCCATATACATGCTCCAGATATCCGTATTAAAAGATAAATTGAGAAGAACAAATTCTGGACAATTAATTAGATTAACCATCTCAACCACCTTCAGTTTGATAGAAATGTCTTTCAGATTGAGCTCAATGGGTTTATACTATTGTACATGTAGGTGCAGACATTAATTACAAGCTATCAGTAAGATTTTGAACATATTATTAGGCTAAACATAACTAGAGGGAATATCATTCGAATTTAATTAAATGAAGATGTGGCAGCACAGATACAGCAATAGTTGATAAGATCACAAAGCGGGGGGAAAAATGAACAAAAATCTCACATGGAATCTGGAAGATCTGGTTCTTCATTAAAAATGCAGTTTCATGAAAAGCAAACGTATCAAGCTTCTACATGAAGCGGCTTTTGTCCTGTGTGTCTTTGATCTATGATGTGTCAAAATGAGATGAAATCTATGTGTGTAGAGCAGACATTCAGTGGTGACTCTACAAAATGTTCATGTGGTTACTTCATGCCCAATCTGCTGGTAGTGCTCTTGTGCTAATCAATAATGAGTGAGTTGTCTACTTATTGTGCTCACATATTGTTGGCCACATGAGCAAGACAATTAATAAATGGCTTCGGCAGATCTACACAACTACTAACACACTTTCTGTACTACCTCTTTATAGTGAAACTTATTCAAACATTCAGTGATTTGCTAAAAGAGCAGGTTTTCTATTATATCATGGATAAAAGACAATCTTTTGGACTCAAAGATATCTCAGATCATGATCTTAGTATTATAAGGTTCAATCTGGGTGAAAAGCTGTTTTGAGATATGAGACAGCAACGTTTTGATATTCCAGCTAGCAAAACTGTAGTACTGAAGTTTACATTTACAGCTCAACAAAGGTTACTTCAAATTTACATCATTAAAATTCTGAGAGAATTAGAAAGAAAATTTTTGAATAATGTCAAAACAAAGACAGGACCTTAGACAGAGTCTTAGATTAAATACAGTTTGGTTTTATAAGGTTCTATCTAACGGTTTCTTATTAAACTTATCTCTAAATTTAATTTAATAACTTTTAAATGTAAATAGACTCAGCAGAGAAAGACATTTTGAGCCTATTAAGATATTGCATCATTATCATATACTGTAGACCCAGTCTAAAAAAAAATGTTCACATGCAACTTCTTTTCAGTACCTTCTAATAGAATGTAGCAATGTTAGGACACAGCATACATTGCACAGCACTGTATCAAACTTTCACTCAAATGCTCTGCATGTCATTTCCTGCACCAACGTGATTTAACCAAGCACACCTTTAGTGCTACACTGTTTGAATCACAGTCAGGCTTGCAAGTCACGTGGTACTGCGTTATGGTAATGCAGATATTTTCAAAGTGCAAAGATTTTAGGTTGATTTTAGGCTGTAAATTCTTTAGGCTTCTGAGAATACAGAGAGTTTCCACGTTTTTTAAAAAAAAAAAAAAACACATTACTACATGAATTGCAAGCCTGATTGTGTTTGTAGAGAAGAGGAGAAATTGTTTGCACAACATATGTCTATTCATATGATGTGAAAAGCAGAAACTTTACACAAGAAATGGCAATGCTCAATATGTTTAAAAAAGAGGTGAAATGAATTATCAATTCAAACAGCATAGTGGAAGAGGTGGCCATGGTTACTTTATGTTGGTGCAGAACATAACACAGAGCAGTCGTTACCAACACTCTTCTTTGAGATCTACCTTCCTGCAGGTTTCATCTCCAACCAAAATCTAACACACCTGTTTTAGTTGCTCAAGAACTCCTTAAGGCGTCTAATGATTAGATGGTCAGGTGAGCACGATTATGGTTGGAGCTAAAGTCTTCATGAAGGTAGATCTCCAGGAACAGGGTTGGTGACAACTGATACAGAGCATTCACGTAAAGGTTTGAAAGGTTGATATTCAACATGTAGAGGGTACTGCAAATAAGTTGCATGTTGCATTTTTTCTGTGAAACTGGGTTCATTTTTTTTTTATGTATTCTAACACATTCGCTTTTTTTTTTTTTTTTTTTTTTTTTTAAATCTGAAGTTCCTAAACATTTTTACCTTGAAATGTCATTGTAGAACATTTAACAACAGTAAAATACCTTAGAACATACGTGTTTCTGTGTAACTACACAAACACCTTGCCATATCAGAATTGGTTTCGGCTGTGATATGGCTGCCCTGGACTTCATCACCCATCAGCCCTACCATCAGACTACTACAGATCACATGACACTGTCACATGCCCTTTTGATTGCACTCACATGTTTTGTGTTCCCCTTGATTAGTTTCCCTATTTAAGTCTTTAGTTGCTAAGCGACTGTTCTACAGTATACAGCTTGTTGTGTGTTTGTGTCCTAGCTCTTGTTTTGCTCTATGCATGATTCTTGATTTTGTTTGATTAAAAAAACCTGCACTTGCTTCCGTCTCCACCTTTTTGTGACACGTCAAACAAGTCTGCTAGCTAAAGTTATAATAATATATTCAGCATATTAATTCAGGAATATTCAAAGCTAATGGTATCTAATGTTAGCCACAATATTAGCTTTTTGCTGAGCTGAAGACTTTCTAATGTGATAGAATGTTTATATGTTGTAAAATCAGCAAGTACAGTAGACCTATACTGTACCTGTTTTACACACTTTCTATTAATCGCATGATGCATACATTGAACATAAACAGCTAAAGTTCTGTTCTTATCTGTCAGAGTGTAAATAGAAAGTGGATATTAATTAGCCACAAGGCCTTCTATGTTGTGTTCATCCTGGATGATAAAGTAAGTTTATCTCTGTGTTTGGAGATATACTTTTTTTATTTTTATTTTTTTTTATTATTATTATTTTTTATAAATATCACACAAGTAACTTAAATAACAAATAAATTAAATAAATAAATAAAGCATCTCCCAGTGATGAAGGCTAGATAGAACCTTATAATACTAAGATCACAAAATATGTCTGCTCTGGAATAAAAGTGGAGAATAAAAGAAAGCAGAACAAAACACTTGAAAGTAACATCTTTTAATAATTTCAGCATTTGTGTGAATCAGTGCATGCTAAGTACATACTATTTACCAGAACTTTATAGATAAACATAAGGTCTTTTCCTAGTTTGATTTCCTTTTGATTGACTCACTCTAAACACTCTTTTAGATTAAAAAAAAAAAAAAAAAAAAGCCTGAAAACTGGTCCATTATGTTCCTTGAAGATACAATACTCTTCTTTACTATGTCTGGTTGTAATTAACTGCCGAAGACTCCTTTTCCCAATAAGTAAAGCATAGAAACTAGAATAATGCAATTATTTCTGGTAGGTTGCTTTATTTTTAGTCTGGCAGCTATGCTGTTCTGGTGTACGAGTGCTTTTACACATTAAAATTTTGGAAAAAGCACTAACTTTTGAACATTAATGTTTCTTACAACATAACTGTAAATTGTAATTGGTTTTGTTTCGATATTACATTCTTCAAAATAAGTATCCTTTAGCTTTAATGACAGGCAGCCATGTTTATTTGTTCAGAATAGGTTTAGAAGGTATGCTGCTGGCTTGGCAGACAAGTCTTTATGCATTGTTTTTCATCCCATAGAAGCTTGCTTGGTCAGAAATCCAGTGACTGTGGGACACAGGCAATAGTACTGCTTGATTAGCTTTGTGTTCCAGTCTGTAGGAAGCTTCCTAGGTAGGCAGCATTTTTGGGCAGCATTTACATGTTTCTGAGATAAGGACTGCCCCAATTAGAAAGCAGCTACCCACTAAGGTGTCTTATTCTGGCCAAAATTGCACACAGCATTGCATGTCTTACTCAGTATAAGCAACCCCACAATTTTGTTTACCAGAACAAAGTTCTACAAAATTTTTCATTAGCATAGCAGACCTAATGTTAGTCTAGTTGGCCAAATAGGAAAAGGGATAGGATTTTTTTTGGTTTGTTTTTTGTTGTTTTTTTTTGCATGAGGATGTGAGGGTTTCATGGGATGCAACAAAATAATTCAGACAAACAAGGATCATGTTAATCAGCATGAATGTACCACATTCATTCTGTGTCTTATGAAATGTACCCTGTTATATTTGTACTGCAACCATGCAACATCGCCTATAATTATATCACACCATTTCAATAGACCTACATTCAATGTACTCAGTTTGCTTAGAAATAAACAAGTTGGTCGTGAGTGAGATTTATGCCCTATACATAGGAGAAATCATTGAAAACAACACACTCTTTTTTATTCCTAAAAACAAGAAGCCTGTATATGAGGAAACACCTCCACAACACCCAAAGGATGTACCTGACAAGAAAGCATTCAGCTCCAAACAAAGGCCCAATGGCGTACATCCCGCTGCTCGAAAATTGCTTACTACAACCAGGCCATGACGTCAGGAGTGTGTGTGTGCGGGGGAACAGCACTTTTGGAAGGCTTCCCAGGCTGCCGTGATGACGTCCCACTCACAGTGATGTATAATTAGCCCTCTTCATCCATTCTGCATCTAAGACTGCAGGAGACAGACTAGACTGTCGCTAACCTCAAGAGATGCCTAACAGCAATTTCCACTTTGTAAATTGTGAAATCTTTCTCTCAACATAATCTCTTTTCCACAAAGGGGCATTAATGTTTTATATGGGAACTATGAGAGGATTAGCATGCGCATTTCCATCCAGTGCTATAGTAATAATGATAAATATACTGTTAGCCTACACATTCACCAAGGCGCTGTTGCTAAAAAAGGAGAATATACTGTATACAGTATGAAAGTGTTTTACCCTGCAGATTACAGCTAGCGTTCAGACCCCAATCCACCCCACACACACGCACGCACGCATGTGCAAACACACTGAAAAAGACTGATAGACAGTCATAGCTAATGCCAATCCCTAACATTGTGCTTTATGATAAAATATTAAAACGTGGAGAAGAGAGAAAGTGCATAGAATGGCCTTTTGAAAGAGTGGCATAATCTCACAGCTCACTGGAGCAGGTAACATGCCTGCAATGTAAATACAAAGTATTTAGACTAGAGTAAAATATTTTATAGATTATTCCTCCTGCAGCTGACTTTGAACAGGCCACTTCAGTAGGAGTGTGTCATGAACTCCAAGTGATCGTGTGGGCTGAAAGTCTTACCCATGGCTTAAACTCAACCTTTAGCAGTTGAACTAAGGGAAGTGCATGGTTAAAAGACACACCATGACTTGCCTAGTGTTACATGCAGACATTTATTGTGAGTCAGCCTGCAAAGGGAATACCATGTTAGGCTGCTTACCTAAACCATTTCCATTTAGCTCATCTGACTAAATGCAACTTACAATTGAGACATGATACAATGGAGCAGTTGAGGGTTAAGGGTTTTGCTCAAGGACCCAACAGCGGGTGGTACTGGGATTTGATCTCACAACCTTTCAATCAGAAGCCCAAAATGAGCCACCATCCATTTACACAACACATCACAGGTACCTGTGTCTCACCAAGTTGTCCTCCTCATCAATCCAAGTCATGAACTGCTCTTCATTCATACATTCATTCAGCTTCAGTGACCACTTTATCCTTGTCAAGGTCACGGGGATGCAGAGCCTATCCTGGGAATACACCCTGGATGGGATGCCAGTCCACCACAGGAGACTATGCCATACTCATTCACACTCAGGGCCAATCTAGACTAGCCAATCCACCTAGCAGCATGCTTATGGAAGTTGAAAGGAAAATGGAGAACCCAGTGGAAACTCACACAGAGAACATGTTGGACAGTAACCTAAGCACAGAATCCACTTTTAAACCACATTCCTGGGCTAGCCTATTTATGTACTTTGCTGAGCTTAGCTAGTTGGAACAAAACATAAGCTGAACATACTGTACTTTTTAAATCCAATTTTATCGCTAATTTGGTCACCTGTCAATTCCAACCCACCAGCAAACCGTCTTCTATCACACAACAGCTACCAACCAGAGAGGGTGAAGGCTAACACATGCTTCCTCCAATAGACATGAAGCCATCCGATTGCATCTTTTCAAACTGCTGCTTATGATGCATCACAGGGCAGCATAGCATAAACGGAGGAAAGCACTATGTGCCATCTTCTGCATACATGAGCTCACCAATCACCCAGAATTGGTTAGTGTCACTGTGATTGACAGGGGGGGAGGATATAACTCCCACCCAAAGAGCACAGCCAATTTTCTCTCTTGTCTTCTGGCCATGGGTGGCTGCTGCATTGTCAGGATTCAAACTTGCATCTCCTGATGACAAGCTGGACATACTATTTAACACATGTATGACAAGGTTTACTGAACCAAACAGTATTTTTCAACACATAGCTCTGTATAGCTAGGAGAAGGAATGTGATACAAGGACAAGAGATGCGTCAAAAGAACAGTAAAAACAGAAATTAGGGTTAAGGTGACATCATCTTTTCTACAGCCTCCCAAAAGCACTACAGTCTGATAATGAGTGGCCTATGGCATTTAAACAACACTGGAAGCATCCACTCCAATTTCTTATCACTCACCAACAATGTGTCACTAAATTCTGCCTCATGCTACACAACCTTTTTGTGATCAATCATGTTCGACCTTAATTCATGCCTTCAGCCACTATTCATATTTTATCAAAAAACATTCCAGAGCAACAGGGACACCATAAAACATTAATTCTGGAGATGTCTGAGCATGGCGTGACCTGATAAAGGAGTGTCCCTGATCTAATATGATTAGGTTGTCATAAATTATTTTTTCAAAATAATTCATTGCAAAATCTCACAAATATGCACATAAGCACACTTTCTATGTCAAAAAGAAAGGTAAGCACTTACCCCCCTATGAAAAAGGGGAACATTTAGAGACTGGGAAAAGATCCAAACCTCTCCTAAGATCTTTTTATGCTTTCATTTGGCAAACCCTTGCATTTAACACAAGTTCTGTTTTTCAATTATAGCCTCTACTCATGCACCACAAGCTTTTTGTCTTCATATAAGCCATTCTGGTAGAACTGCTGGCTCTTTAATCACTTATTTATTATGGAATTTCAACCTGTTAAATCTCACATCTTTGCTTTATTTTTTCTAAGACACATCGTAGAGCAGTGGTATTCAATTAAAATTTCAGAAATGTCAAGGTACATCAGTTACCTTGCTTACAAAGGTCTGTAATAACCAATTAACATGACTGACTGATGACAACAGTTACCTTTTAATCATTAACACTAGTGATTAATGATTTTTTTCAGGTCACTAATTAGAAAAGAAGGGGTAAATAATCTAAAATAAATCTGTGAAAGTCTCTAAAAACTTCCCTTTCTGAACTAGTAAGTCTAGCCCTGTAGCTAGTCTCTGGTCTGATGAGCTAATGTTAGCTAAATCATTTACATAAATGCATGTGATTGGAGAAGATCTGGTTAATGTTTAAAAAAAAACTACATATATTTATCATATCTGCTACAGTATTTTTTTCCCCATGTACTTGTTTCAGTCAACTAAAATGCTTTTCTGGGTCTCTATCCAGACTGTGGTCCACCAGTTGATGACCCCTTCAAAGAGCTTAGGCATCACAGCTATAGAAAGTGCTACTCTCTGTAATGGAACAACTTTGGCTTTACACATTTCCACATTTCCTTTAGTTCCTATTATTTGTAGTGCCTTTCATATTCTTACTTGGGATTGCCAAATCTATCACCACTGGCATTTCTCTTTATCTTTAATTATTAAGTTTGGTTGGTTTGTTGTTTTTTTGTTATTCTGGAGGTCCCACAGGGGTATTTTCCCATTACTCTGTGTGATTCTTTTCATTTGGATTGGAAGTGTCCAAGCCAGTGTTCAAGCCAGAGTTTGGGAGATAGACCACACCTGAAGCTTCACCTTATTCCTAGCAAACTTCCTATAAATTCCCATTTATCTCTTCCTTCTCTTCAACTAATAATAAAGCATTGTGCCCACTACCTCCCTGTCTACTTCCTAGTATTCAATAATCCCTACCAAAAAGACATTAATGAGGGTCCTGACTACAGTATCTAAAACAATGCAGAAGCTACCAGAGAATTCAAGCCCAAGTTCTCAGAGTTCAAGTTCAGTTTATTTGTATAGCGCATTTAACAATGGACACTGTCCCAAAGCAGCTTTACAGAAATATATAAATTCAGGACATAGATTTTAAATGTATGAATTTATCCCCAATGAGCAAGCCAGAGGCGACAGTGGCAAGGAAAAACTCCCTGAGACGATATGAGGAAGAAACCCTGAGAGGAACCAGATTCAAAAGGGAACCCATCCTCATCTAGGTAACACCGGATAGTGCAATTATAAATAAATAAATAAATACCTTCTATAAATGTGCCAATACTACATGGTCAAATAGCAGTTGTGAAACCATGAAAATTCATTACAGTTCATTCATTATGAAGTCTGTTTTGTTGAACTTCTTCACTATTCACTGATGGAGACTTGAGTGCCAAACTCAAAGAGTTTTCCTCCTTTTTACACTTCTACAATCACTCTTCATGACATTTAGCAGAGGTCATGGTCTGCAGTCCTAACATTCATGTATACAGTCTCTGATCCCTATCACATGGTTTTACCTTTCAGTACACTCTCCTACATCATGTGACTATGTATTAGTGTGTTGCAGGGCTTTTTTGCACAATCTACACCCTGGTACTTGCATGATATAACAGTCATGTTTTGACTGACCTAGTAACACACTGCTCCTGCCTTTACAAGTCACTGGTAGGAATTTTCAACACTGGCCATTCTCTTATCTCTCAGTGGTACATACATTCCATGGAGGTGTTTCTTTTTGCCATAACACCTCTCAGAATTTGCCACTAAGGAGACATGCTGGTAGCTGGAATGCACCGTAAGGTTGTGCCATGTTTGCCAGGAGTGGCAATTTCTCAGCATTTGTCCAAAGAATGAGCCTGTGTTTGAGGCAATGGAGAAGGATGCAATGTACAATTTTACTTTGAAACTGTCCTTTTTCTTTTTTTTTTCTTTTTTTTTTTTTTTGCAGATGTAAAGAACAGGTTTTGACCTTTCTGAGACCACTGCTCACCTCATGTGGATCATCTGTAAGTGTTTATCATTATCTTGTCATATGACCGAGAAGACTGTAGCTGTAACACCTCCTCAGCCCAGGCATCTTCAACATACAGAATATGACAGGTATGCTAAAATTGTTGTAGAATGTGGGCATGGAAGGAAGACGGTGAAGTGAGACAATGTTGTCCATGTCACAGTTCTATTTTTTGGGGAAAAAAATGTATGACATTGGCAAAATAAGAAAATAAACCAACATTTCAAAGGACTGAATATTAGTAGTGTCAGTAAGCACATTTTGGAAAGTTTATTTTACTGCAGGTATTTTTTGCAGTATACTATATCAAAGTGCACATTTGAGACCTCTGTCTACACTGATCATCACTATATTTAGAGGATTTTAGCCAAATGGATACCATTATGCACATCTACAGCAGATGGTGAGTTCTAACTTCCAAATGGCTGCTTAGAGCAACTTCATCACATTTATCTCTGTTCTCAAAAAAGCTGACATATGACATTAAATGTATAGACTCATATAAGGTCATATAGCTCTGACAGTCATTATGGTAAGGCTGTTTTCTGAATCAGAACAGAATAAAAATAGTATATAAAGAAAACAGGTATATGCATGAGAGAGAACCACAAAATGAGAGAGAGAAAAATGGATAATGCTTTTACACTGGTGTAATGATTGTGATGAAGCTATATTCATATATTGAATGTTCTGTGAGATACCAAATACAGATTAATCACTAGGGTGGCCCAGAATATTATTTACTAATCAATACTACATATTTTCCATTATCAATACTAATTTTGCAAAAATGTAGGACCTCTAATGAAGCACTTTGTTGTCTGTGGTGTAAGCATCCTGACCACAGCATTCACTTGATCAGCATTCACATCTAATGAATGTTAATCAATTTCTGGTCAAAATAATGCAGGCTAAATCATGTCAAATCAAGTGGTCAGCATTTTTTTTTTTTTAATCTTGCAATATATTGCATATTGTATTAAAAACATGTGGTTGTAAAAAGCTATAAGCAATGTATATCATGCATTTCTAATTTCTTACCAACATTTGTAGAAAATTTAACAAACATCAGTTATTAATATTGTATAGGCACGAGTTTAACTTTCTCTAATTGAATCTTAAAATTTGTATACAAGTCTTTGGACTTGGGGAGGAAACCCGAAGGAAAGCCCGAAGCATGGAGAGAACATGCAAACTCTGCACACACAGGGTGGAAGCAGGATTCATATCCTCAACCCCGGAGGTGCGAGATAAATGCGCTAACCATTAAGCCAGAATATCTTCCAGTACAGTTGAATTAGTTATGTATCTCCCATAGTTACATAAGGAATAAAACACAAATAAAATAAGCAACAATGGGCTGATGGTGTGATGTGGCCAAACTGGAAAGCTTTTCCAAAAATGCTAAATAAACATCTCCTCACAGAATCCTTCACCACATCAAAGACATTAGACATTTTCTATGAGGTATTTGGTTAACAGATTAGACACAAAAACGTTGCACTACTATAAATGACTGTTTTGTGAACATGATACCAATATCAGCATTACCTATTATACTTGTTTTAGCCAGAGCTAAACTAGAATATGTAATGGATAGATACTTATTTATGAACAGGTTACATACATAAGTTGTTTGCTAATTAGCAAGCTGGATAATTGTCTAGAATAGCCAGACAATTTATATTTATTGTTGAAATTGTAGATAAAGTTACCTAGTTGTGAAGTTGTTCCTGCTAGCCAACTAGGGGTTTAGCATTTCTGCTTGTGCTCTGTCCATACCCAGCACCTAACCTTCAGTGACTCAGAATACCTATGCTCACTCAGAGCCACTGGTGGACCAGACAGATCCTCTGTGACCATTAGAGTTAAAATATCTCACCTCTGAAAAAGAAAATCTGCACGATACAACCCAGTTTAACAACAACATAACATGAAAGACAACTCTGTTAGCACTGCTAGTTGTTATTGTTGCTATGGCAGCAATAAGGTGAAAATCATGTTTTAAACACCAACTAAATTTGAATAAATACCTAAAAAAACTTGGAAAATCTGCTTCTTTATAAACTGAACTTTTCTCCCTTGATATATTGTACCATGTATCTGCTTGTTACTGAAACCACCAAAACAGCCTTGTCTTTTTAAAATTCAACTGTAATGCTAAGTTCATCAGCAACACTGTAATAAATTATAACCTGAGCACAGTTCAAGTTTTATTTATGGTATTTCAATGGGTTCAATCCATCCAATTTAATAACACGGGAGATAAAGGGAATTAGCATACATTTATTTTCTTGCAGGTATCTTTCATTTCAGTCTTCCATAGCAAATCATAGCATTTGAATAATAATTAAAAAGATTATAAAATAGAAGAGGGATGACATGTCACAATGTAATCCACAAAGAAGCGAGAGAGTGAGGGAGAGGAAAATGCCTGAGAGAGACTGAAATTGGAAAGAGATTTATATTTGTATTTTATGTACATGTGTGTTCGTGCAAGGCTTTCCCTTCCCACTCGGCCTCTCAAAGGAGAGAGTGGGCGTGTGGTGGAGAACACAGAGCCAAGCTTGGTTTGATGTACGCCTTGGTTCTGAGGCTGAGCTTAGGGAACTGCAGGCTCATTATCTCTCCCCAAGATGGGCCTCCATGATACTAAACCCAGCCAGAAATGTTGCTTACTGAAGAGAGAAAGAGGGAAAGAGGCAAGACGCAAGGAAAAGAGGGAGTCTGTGCCCTTCTTAGTACACAAGACTCTGTGGCCTTTTCGATGTGACATCTGCTCTCAGATTAGTGGGGTTTTGGGGAACTAGATCAGCATGACATGCAACAGACTGTGGAACGCAATGCCAGTGTTTGTGCGTGCATGGGTGTGTGTGTATGTGTGTTCATATTATTTGTTTGAATGTTCAAGTGCAAATGTTGCAATTTGTGTGTACATATTCATTTGTGTGAACATGTAAGCACAAATACTACTGCATTTTTTTTATTATTGTAGTTTATATTTAATTTGCTTTGGTAGAAGAGAGGCTCCGCTTTATGATGTATGATACTGTGTTCTTGTACCTAAGAACTGCTGCTGTAATCATAAAGCCTGTCCTGTGCTTATTCCTGTTCTCCCATTAACAATATATTCATACTCAATATAACCATCTTTTCAATGTACTAATTGACTTTATAGTATATAATTGTAGAAGGGTTATAAATTATAATTTAATTATCCAGCGTCACCCAGTAGAGGATTTCCTTTTGAGTCTGTTTCCTCTCAAGGTTTCCTCCACAAGTGTTCTCTTGCCATACTTGCCTCTGACTTGCTGACCTCTGATACAGATCAGATATTGTAGCATAACAGATTTCTTCAGATCTGATATGGGACACATTTAAATGTGGGTCTAAATCCAAAACACGCCTTTCATCTGGTCATTTGATTCACATTTAAATACTCACATCCAATTGTCCTGTTAGTTATCATCACTGTTTTACAGCAATAGGCTGTGTGAGTCAAAATTCATCATTTGGTGCTCAAAACAGGAAGTGGAGTCCAGGAGACAAAAAATGTCTTATCAATCTGTAAGGGGATACAACGGTTATTAAACTATGGTGATGCTACTGGTAAAAATAAAGTTGTTATTTTCAGCCTAACATGATGTAAACATGGGAATCAGATATGGCTCAGGTACTACATATACAGTGTAACGAATCAATCATTACTAGCATTATTCTTTTCCACCAGAATAATGTAATGGATCAACGTTAAACATGAAAAACGAAACAGAAGCGCACGCTTGGATTCAAAGCACCCTTTTAAAGGAGACGAGTTTTAAAGTGTGCCCGCATTATCTACCAGAATATGTAGTAAATCGGATGAATCTGCAACGTTTAAAAATATTCTCCACCAGTTACAATTCATGTAGCGAATTAAAAGATGTTTAACACGTTTAAATGTATTCTCCAATTTATATAAGGAATCAGCTCGAATGGCGTGAAATATATCTATATATCTAATCAACGCGTGTTGTGACCAGTTATAAATATACATCAGCCATTAAAGGGAATTCGTGTATGTGCACATATACATATAGATAATTAACTACAACGGATTATAATTAATTATGACTATGTATGTGGTCTAGATCAGCTTTTAGGATTAGCTGTAGTCTAGTTTAGGATTATGAACTCTAAAGAGGGAGTTTATCCTTCTGGCCACGAAGGAAATCTCCGTTTCCAGAGCAGGTAACCGAGATCTTATGCAGTGAAGAAGGGACTCTATCACATGACCAAAAACAGAGAAAATCAAGCATGGGATAATAGATTTTAATAACTAGATGTAACTATGGATACACACGACTAACTCTAAGCAAAACCTACATATGTACATCTATATACAAGGAAAGAAAAGGTGTAGGTTGCATCTTTTGTCCGGGAGAGAGACATCCTGGCTTCCTCTTTCCGGGGCACGTGGCCCCGGGGGAGAGAAACCGGAAGGAGTGTAGAAGTGAAGTTGAAGTGAAGTTGAGAAAGTGAGTAGAGAGCTGGAGTGAAGAGAGAGTTTCAAAGCGTGATGTTGTTTTAAAGACAACACCAACGCACACGCCTCTTTGGGCTATGGGCCAATCAGGAAGTTGGATTTGTTGGCAGGATGAACTCTCTTTGTCTGGTCTCAGACCCGAATTTGCATGTCCAGGGAGGAGCCGGTTTAAACCGTATTACGTGTGAAATTAAGAAAAAGCATGAAATAATGTATCCCATTGCAATATGATATGCATAATCAATCAGGGTATCGCAAGACGATTAACCACATACCAAATTCGATGGACTTATAAAGAATATTACAAGTAAAACATGGTTACAGACATTTAAAATCATATCCTAAGTTAAGCTATCTAAAATCGTTATAGTTATGTTACATAAACACACAATATATGCAAATAAGAAAACATCACACTATTTGGACATCAAATAATTACATATAATTACATGTTACATACAAAAGAGATTCTTACATTGTGTGTGTGCACGGGTGTGTGCTTTATGTGTGTGTGTGTGTGTGTGTCTGAAGAGGGGGGTCGTGTCCCCTGTCCGCATTCCGATGGTATCTGGACAAGAGGTTAGTTAAGGATTCATGGCTCAAGGACACAGAGAAACTTCTTTGCTAGATCCAGGCTGATTCAGAAATCAGTTTGATACGTTCAGATGTTACAACAGTATATAAAAATCTGATCCGTGTCAAAATATTGGAATTGTGCATCAAGTCCCATAATGTAAATGCAGCTTATATCTAAACTGAAACTGCTCTGTGACGATGTCTATTGTTAAAAGCACTATACAAATAACATTGGATTGATGTGAAAAGCAGCAGCAGTAAAGTCAGCAATGCCTCTGCATTGCCCACTCAATAATACACTACAGAGTTCCATCACATCAGGCCTGGAACACCTCCTTCCACACACACACACACACACACACACACACACACACACACACACATACACACACACACACTCACATCACTTAGATCCCTCCACCATAACCAATTCACTTAACACATTCCCCCTGCTGCAGCACGGCCAGGAGCAAGCAGAGGGCTGCAGGGAGCACTCGTGTCTCACAGGGACATGAGAACCCACTCTTTGATTCAGTGCGGGGATCGATTTAAAACGTGGGGGGTCGTTTCAGCACACCAAGACTGAAGAACATTTAACGGCAAATGTGTGTGTGTGTGTGTGTGTGTGTGTTCTTCACAGGGAGATTATGACATGAGGGATCTCATATTGCCATGCAGACCAAACAGATATAGAAGCTGATAATGTGGGATAAAATGCTTAATGAAGAGGCCCAGATGTATAAGTGGATTCCTTCACCCAGCATGTAACAAAGATCTAATTCAGGGTTGTACTTAAGTGTTCCGCTCACACTGATTTTAAGACCATGCCATTAATTAGCAACCTGTCATGCAAAACAATATGTCTGTGGGCTGAAGGCTTCAAGCAGTCAGCGATTGAAAATTTTCAAAGCATGACAGTAAGATGATGTTAAAGGGCCTAGGTCTATAATATTTTCAGGCATTTTTGAAGATACAGTGCCATCCCCTAATATTGGTACCCTTGGTAAATATGAGCAAAGAAGGCTGTGAAAAATTGTCTTTATTGTTTAACCGTTTGATCTTTGTTAAAAAACAAAAAATCACAAAAATACTCTGCTCTCATGGATATCAAACAATTGCGAGCAAAACACAGGTTTATCAAAAAAAAAATTGTTAAATGAAGGTGTGCAACAATTATTGGCACCCTTTTAGTCAATACTCTGTGCTACCTCCCTTTGCCAAGATAAAACCTCTTAGTCTTCTCCTATAATGCCTGATGAGGTTGGAGAATACATGGCAAGGGATCTGAGACCATTCCTCCATACAGAATCTCTCCAAATCCTTCAAATTTGAAGGTCCATGCTGGTGGACTCTCCTCTTCAGTTCACCCCACAGGTTTTCTAGTCAGGGTACTGGGATGGCCATGGCAGGACCTTGATTTTGTGGTCAGTAAACCATTTTTGTGTTGATTTTGATGTATGTTTTGGATCATTGTCCTGCTGGAAGCTCCAACTACAGCCCATTTTAAGCTTTCTGGCAGAGGCAGTCAGATTTTCATTTAATGTCTGTTGATATTTGATGCCATCATATCTGAGTCCATGATGCCATGTATCCTAAGAAAATGTCCAGGTCCTCTGGCAGAAAAACAGCCCCAAAACATTAAAGAGCCACCACCATACTTAACTGTGGGCATGAGGTACTTTTCCATATGGCTACCTCTCTGGTGTTTATTGCCAAAAAGGTCTATTTTGGTTCCTAGTCACCCAGGTGTACTAAAATAAAATGTAAAATATCAATGGGAATATACTTCATATATATATATATATATATATATATATATATATATATATATGTGTGTGTGTGTGTGTGTGTGTGTGTGTGTGTGTGTGTGTGTGTGTGTGTGTGTGTGTGTGTGTGTGTGTATTGTGAATGTTTTGAACAAAAGATCAAAAAGATCAAGACAAATTTTCACAGCTTGTTTGCTCACATTTACCAAGGGTGCCAATATTAGTGGAGGGCACTGTATCTAAAGTGATTTCTAATCCCACCATCATGCTTATATATTTTAATAAGCCTTTCTCTGCTTATTTGACTCACACCTCACCTAATAGTCATTAATATTCTTAGGGAAGTGCCTAATGTTGATTAATATTAATTAAAGTGGATTTAGATGACAAGTGATCTGACTACTGCTCTAAATGGCAAAAATCGCATGGCATAGGTGCTCACACTGTGACAGTGCCTCACAATGAGTGGCTGTCAAATCCAAAATTAAATGTCATTTACGTCACCAGTCACCTAAGGCTGAAATATCTTGACACCCAGGCAACACTCAGCTTTAATGAAACTTCAAGAAATCAAGACACTGAAAAATATTGATATGATGGTGGTTGGGAAACATTTCTATTGCTCAAAACAACTATACACACTAATTAACATTCACATGAAACAGTGAAGCCTGTCATGGGCATGCAGGCTACAGCAGATGAATGGTTACTGAGCAACACCTCGCTAATGATAATGATGAAGTCACAGATTAGCTTTAACTAAGTGTGCTGCTAAACTATGATTCTCTGTATAGTGAATCATAGCACTGGTCACGTTACACAACATCTGATAAAATGTTTAGAAAGTCAGGAAATAGTCATGTCAGCTCTGACACATTAGTTAGATGTGAACATGTTTACGTAGCATTGTTCTCTCAGCATGTGGCAAAAACCTTCTGATCCATACATGATTTAGCTATGATACAAATATTTGCAGCAAAACTGCATCTAAATTGCTTCAGAACCATCCTAGTTTTAGATGTCTCAAAATTTGGAAGTTCCAAAATAGTTCCAAAATATGGTTGACCTGAAAGACAAAAAAATATGAAGTTTACACCATTAAATTAGCTAACTGTTGGTCTCCTTAATAAGGACAGAAGCATTTTGCATGTTAGCCCAATCCATTCTCTTCTTTCATTTTCCTAAATGATATTTCACATTTTCTTAGTGTTAATGGAACTACTTGTAGTACGAAAACACCAGGACTGCCCCCTGCCAAAAGGTTAAAAGATGATTTTCACAATAAAGCCCATCTATATTGTCTGTAATTCCAAAAATAGATTTAAATATTCCTGAATTAAATTTTAGATTTTGCACTACAATTCTAGATTTTCTCAATCTCAAGGTCCAGAAGTCATTTGAAAGCCAATATGAAGAAGCTACCACCAGAACACCACAACTGCACTGCACTGTATGAAAAAAACTCCTATAAAGACATATTTGCAGAATATCGTAAAATTCACTTTCTTTGGATGACAAAAAACCCTTAATTTTATGTACTTGAAAGCACAAAAGAATAATTTACCAGCAGCAAGACTAGTGCAGTAGTTCATATTTTAGTAGGATATACATAGACGAATGGCATGACAAATTAACGCACAATACACCATAAATTGTAAATGGTATTGGTCCACGAGCCATCAGAAAATGGAACACCAGCCTTCCAAAAGATATTCCCTCAATTGTTGTTTTGATGATGGTGGTGGAGAGCACTGTCTAACAAGTCTCTCTAAACTCTCCCATAAATGTTCAATTAGGTTGAAAACTGGTGACTGTGAAGGCAACAGCATGTGATTTACATACTCATCAAACCATTCAGTGAGCCTATATATACTTTAACCACGTTTCCCCCATTGTTCTGCAGTAAGACTGTTATTGTATGTATACAGTACACTCTCCATCCACTTTACTATGAACACTTGTACACCTGCACATTCATGCAGTTATCTAATCATGTGACAGCTAGATACAGGTCAAGAGCTCCAGTTAATGTTCAAGCATCAGAAAAAGGGATTGAAGTGAATGAAGTGAAAAAGTGAATGAATATATCTCTGTGACTTTGATCATGGCATGGATGTTGGTACTAGAAGGTCTGGTTTGATCTGCTGATCTCCTGGGAATTTCACACATAACAGTCTCTAGAGGTTGTATAGAATGGTGTGATAAACAGAAAACATTGAGTGAGCAACAGTTCTGTGGGTGGAAACACCTTGTTAATAAGAGAGGTCAGAGGAAAAAAAAGGCCAGGTTTGAGCTGCCAGGAAGTAAATAGTGACTCATATAATCACTCTTTACAACCGCAGTGAGCAGAAAAGCATCTCAGCATGCACAAAACATCAAACCTTGAGGGTTTTTTTTTCCACATGTTTAGTTGAGTAACGTAAATTTGGTGTCAGGACACTATTTGCCACTCTGTCTAACTAACATTGTACTCCTCATGTTTAACAAAACCCATCATTTTAATCAACTTTGAGATTTTAGGAAAATATCTGAAACTACTCAGAAAATACTGTTGAATTTTCAAATCAGATTGGTCAGAAGGTGTTAATTTTCAGCTGACTAATTTTTGCTGACTGCACTGATGTTCTACAAAATTAAATATTTAATATTTTTATAAACAGTTAAAACGTATGGTGTCATTTGTTAATAAATTGTAATCATTTACAAATTGCTGTGTTATAGGAGGAATTAAATACTTCTGGACATGCTGTTATAGGAAATAGTCCAACACTTCAGGGTGGTGAGAGTAACTCTGTTTTGTGTCAGGCCTCATCACATTTTCTTACTTTCATTGTATTCTGAGTTCTATTCCAGCCTCTCATATTGTTCATCCTTCCAGTATGGGTTAAATCATGCCTACTACAACAATAGTTTCATCTCCAGTGATTTCATTCACATCTCTGTTATGGAAATCTGTCCACAAACCCCTGTTTGAAGTATAATTTGTCCCTGTGAGATGGCAATGGAAAATATTTAATACATTCACAGCTTAAGGCTCACTATTAAAGAGGCTTTTTGAGGTGGTAAAAAGTATCATTGGATGTTCTTAAATTTGCCTTCATGACTTTATCTTGGCTCTGAGGGACAGAAGTACTGCAGATGACTATGGCTGTGTGGGATTGATAAAGTTTCACTGGGTCTCATTATGGTACTGTCTTTAGTTAAAGTCAGGCCAGGGGCATGAACTGCATATATCACACTCTTATTCAGTGACACCTATGTAGGTCACGTGAGGGGAAGGGACATGTAATTACAGTGACTGGGAGAATCAGGATGATCCGTATGGGTCAGATAGAGGCTTATCTAGATTTGTGTTGGTAGACTCTACACAGTGTGTGTACAGAGTGTATAGGAGGCTCTCTCTATTTCCCACTTGTTCCACCACTTCTTGTCGCTTGCCAAGAATGAGGTTTCCAATTAAGTTTTCACTTAGCCGTCAGAGCAGGAGAACTCGATGTTTCCCAATTATGTAATATCAATAATGATTTGACATCTGTGCCAAATCAAGCCTAGTACCTGGAGTACTGATGCTTTTAGCATAGTGAGAGGGTGAAATTAGAAAAAGAAGGGTTGAGAGAGGCTGTATGTGTGTGTGTGTGTGTGTGAGAGAGAGAGAGAGAGAGAGAGAGAGAGAGAGAGAGAGAGAGAGAGAGAGTGCGCAGATTTAAACAAAACACCAAACTGCAGGAATTTGCTTTAGGACAGCAATTAGTTGACAAAACATTGACATCATAAATTACAAAAAATAAATAAGATAAATCTACTAATAGATTTACAGATTTACTAGTGTGCACAGGGCATGGACTATATGGAGTGGTGGCTCTATAAATAAAGGCATGTTTCTTTTGTAGATTTTAAGCCTTTTTGGAGCTCAGTAAGGCAGTGTTTAACTCAGGCTACTGGATCTGACTATAGAAAAGAAGAACACACTGATTGTTCTACCTTAATAATCAGTCCCTCTAGGATTTTGCGATTGCAGCAGTTAATGCAAAATCAAGGAAACTTTTTTAAGTTTTTAACTTTTCAAATTGACCACAGATTTTCTGCAGATTTGGGCCAAGATGTGTCGTGACATCATCACAACATGTCATGAGACGTCATCACAACGCACATTCAGCCAAAGCCCCCTTCGATTCACATGTGTCTGATTTTGACACAAAAATCTAACATTTTTGGCTGCAACAATCACAGGAAAAAAAAAGTAGGGACTGAATAATGTATTCATTTAGTTATATACCTAGTGCACACATACACTGACATACAACAAGAGAAATTTAGTTTGCAGCTAAGAATGAAAAACTCAGATGTCTGAGCAGTTTGGTAAAATGTATTTTTTTCTGAATCTGAAGTAGAGGGCAAAGGTAGTCCTAGTAGATGCAAAGTGATGCTACTGTAATCCACTTGTGGAAATCTGATAAATGGTACTGTAAAACAAACTCTGAATCGATGTCTTATTTATAGTTATGAAATTGCTGATCTTGACCCTTCTAAGAAAGGAATTTTATGAAACAGGAAACTTTGAAAAAAATATTTGTTGAATCCTCTTGCTGTATAGGAAAGTATCACTAAGTTCACCTTGACGTGTGCTTCAGCTGTCCTTGACAAGACTCTTAGGCTGAAAAATAAAGTTGTTCCATAATCACTTTTGAGTTTATTATGTTTCATTCAGGCACAAGGACCAGTTGATTGGTGTGGAGAAAAATATGGTAAGATTGCAGAATTTTTGTCAGCTGCTGTTGTTGCATTACAAGAGGAGGATAAACAGATTAAGAAGATTAAACAGGAGTGGTTCAGGAGCAAACTAGCTAATTTCCCCCACTTTACTTTTCAGGGTTTTAGGGAGTATCTACATCACTGCTGACTTCAATGATTCAATTACAAATTTCAAAATTATTGAACAATTCTTTACATTTATCTTTAAAAAAAAAAAAAAGCAAAAAAAAGCAATTATATCCAATAGAATGACCCGTTAAATTGTCTGAGTAATTAAGAGATCTAAGTCTAAAGTTTTGTAGTCGTATCCCTCATAACCATGCACTAACTAATGACAATACCTGCACAGTCAACCATTAATGTCACTCAATGTCAGATATCCAGTGACTGTTTGACAGAAATCCAATAAAATCAGCCACCCAACCAACAGTTATCAAAGTTAAAGAGGTGAGAAGAACAGAATGATGAAAATACTCATCAAAGCTTCTGCTTTATAGCTGATAAGACAGGTCAGTAATGTTATGCACATAGTTTTGCCATAGGGCTTATTCATCTGTCACCCAATCACACCACCAATCACTAAATGAATGCAGTTATCAAAGATTCACCCTCTTTGTGCATTTGTGCAGGTGTTAACAATGGTGCGCTCAGATCAATAAGAATATGACAACAGCTCAGCATGGAACCAACAAAAAAAGCCAAGGTTTGGCTCTAGCCTTTAATTTAACCCTGCATATTTATATAATTAGCCTACAAACAGGAGGCAGGCAAATGTAGGCATCCATTACTGAGTTAGTTCAGTACAGGGGCAACAGAGTATGCCAGGACGCCACTGACTCACGCAGCACTATGAACAGAGACAGCTAAGGAGAGTTAAAACCCTGAACGACTGAATGACATAGTCAGAGACATAAAAAGGCATCAGATAGTATCAAGGCTGAACGTAAGAATTAAAAAATGATGAGGGCTGTGTGAGAAAGAAAGAAGAACACAGGCATATCCGACTACATGTTCCATTGGACTCCTACCTTCATATACTGCTTTGAATCCTTGGCCACTCACAGCATAGTCCGATAGTAGCCACAGTGTGAGTCTTGCTCCAGTGCTGACTATTGGAGGAGGAAGCCGGAAGCCTGTTAACCTACAAACCCCAAGGAGAAAGAAAGCAATAATTAAATCAACAGAATAATTAAAAAAAAAAAATATCTTCACAACATCATTGTTGAATTCTCGTATCAGATTAGTCATAAGGTGTTGATTGATTTTTTATAACAGCAGCTCTGACAGTAGTGCCAGCTGTAATTCAAATTACAGGGTTATATTAATGTGTTATCGTGAATTAGTAACAGCTCATTCACAGGGACTTGTATGGCAGCTCCACATAATCTAAGCTTAATAACCTTAAAAGAGAGAAAAAATAGAAGCTGGTGAGGGAACAACCATATAAAGCTACAATGTACAGTAAGCGATAGCAGGAACTTGCTTGACTCATAGACATTCTACAACATTAAAATTAAAACTGTGCCTGTTGGAAAATTGCTGTGGTATAAGATGAATAAAACAAATGACTTGCTGTTATTGGAATATAATAAACTTTGGGGGTGGTAACAGTAACAGTAACTAAGCTTTGCATCAGGCCACATCACACCATCCATCATTGATTATCTTCTTATAACAGCATGCCCTGGCGTGTTTTATTCCTTACACAATGCAGAGAACATAGAAGTGAGTGGAAAAAAGACATAAACAGCACCTCCAGAGCATTTATATTTTAAATCCGACTATTTGGAATGAAATGTAAACAGCAAAGGACTGCAAGAATAAGTGACTGGGACATCGATATTTGTTTTACATGTATATCAGATTGTCTTGGTGGTTATGATCAGTGCAGCTCTTAAGTGGAATTACTTCAAAGGTCAGAGGTTAAACAAGCCTAGCGTTGTCTGGCCTGTGTAATTTTCAGAGATCTATAAGCATACAATTACTCACAGGCTTTTCATTGTAATACCATATTAAAAACATGTTCTCACCTGTCATAAAATTAAAAAAAAAAAAAACACAACAACAACAACAACAACAACAAAACATAATGGCAGAGTATTAACAACGGAAAGAGTCACAGCCTCATTAATGCTGTGATGAAGTGCTAATGAGCACTACACTGCATCAACTCACACTAAATGTTTTGTGTGTTCATGTGCTGCCCAAATGTGTGCTTGATCCAAATTAACCTCCATGGTGTTGTGATGGTGACACTATGGCATAGGAATATTTGAAGCAGCTCTGACTGTAGTCACCACTTTTTACACAGCCACAACAGAGAACCAGCACTCTGGTGAAAAAATAAAACTCTTCAACAAACTTAAACTTGTACAAATACAAATATTGTGTCGCTTGTATTGTATAACTTCGCTGAGTAGTTAGAAGTACAGGACAGAGTTGAACCACACTTCTCTTTTGGAGACTAATTCAACTAAACAGGCTAATTCGATTTCAGCGATATAATGTCCAGGCTAATTACATGATAAACATTGCAGCTTAATTACCACAATGTGACTCTTCCAAAAATGTCAGAGGAAAGATTTCCTAAAGAGGAAGCCACTGAAATCAATTATCAATAATGACCAGAATGATTTAATGGCATAATGGCAGTAAACACATCCTGTGTTTTGTCAAAAAATATCCAAGCCATATGCAGAACATCTAAAAATAGGTCAAAAAGTGACAGATTTTTTAAGCAAGGTAACTAAGGTAGAGGAATGAGAGCCTTTGGCTTGGATGTCTTTCAACCTAGCAAGTGACAAAGTTATGTAAATAAGTGACACAGAGGCTGGATTCCACAGACAGTGACAAGTGACATGGAGACAGAGCGACAAGCGACATTTGAGTTGACCTCAATTTTATGCAAATTAGGTATCGTGTGATAAAGCAAGAAAATTCTAATACATTTTATGGCATTTGGCAGACACCCTTATCCAGAGCGACAAATATTTATACATCTGAGCAGTTGAGGGCCTTGCTTAAAGGGCCCAACAGTGGCAGCTTGGCAGTGCTGGGATTTGAACTCAAAACCTTCTGATCAGTAGCCCAACATCTTAACCACTGAGCTACCATTGCCCTTAATAACTGGCTCCAGGCCGAATCCTACGGTGCAGGAAAACCACTACTCTAACTAATTTGGTTTTTATAGGCCTCTTGTTAACCAAGTTCAAAATTTAAACCACTGTCATATACTTTTCTCATATTACCTACAAAATAATATATACTAAATGAAAAAAGTAAGGCTTTACAATAAAATGTACATGTGTACTGTACATTTGGATATTGGCCAGTACCTGGCATAAGTAACAACTCTTGTCATGTATAGCTCTGCTTAGAAGTTGAAACATTATGAGATGCAATATACCTAAATAGTCCGTGCCCAAGCCTTACTCTTACTTCAGTGGATAATCTCACCTTATACTGTAGATTTGCCCATAAGAACTACTAAAGATTTTCCTGTGCTCATCCCAGGTTTATTATTCACAATATGCTCATACTGAACTGCCTTTCAAAACAATTAGTACTCTTTGACGTTTTATTATACCATTGTAGAAGAGTAATTGTTTATAATCTGGTGTCACCCAGAAGAAAACGGATTCCCTTGAGTCTGGTTCCTCTCAAGCTTTTATTTTTTTCCTCAGGGGGATTTTCCTTGCCACTGTCACCTCTAGCTTGCTCATTGGGAATCTACTTCTACATCCAGATTTCTGGAAAGCTTCTTTGTGACAATGCTTATTATTAAACGTGTTATACAAGTAAAATTGAATTGAACTGAATTATTCGAACACCCTGTTAAGTAAATGAACATCAAGTCGAATTTAGATATCTGACTATTTGAATGTCTGTGTGTTTCCCTAATAAGGAATCAGTGCTTCAGTTACACTGTAGATACAGATATAAGATGAAGGCCATCCAAACATGATCAGTCAGAAACCAAATGGAGGGACTAAGAGCTGGGCTGTGGTTACACTAGAGGTCTATCTGGAATCATTATCACATGGATGATTCCTGGCCCATTTGGGCCATGCTCGCCATTAGAAATGGATCTGTTATGCCTTCAATGATCCCAGGTGCCCCTGAGGGAAGTGCATTGGGATAATGGAGAATAGAGAGCAGATAGGAAAGAGAAGGGAAAAAAAAAACAGAAAATTGAGGTATGGACTAGTGATGACCACTAGGCTTCATCTAGGCCTATTTGAGGGCATTTCCCTATGTATTATATCTTCTGTCCATTCTTTATGATAATACAGTTGGGTGTTATGATAACTGGGGTTAAGACATAGGCTTAATAAATGGCAAATAATGTCCAACCACAGTTGCAAATGAGAAACAATGCCAATGCAAATATACACTCTAAAAAAGAGTTAATATAGATATGTTCCAAGTGAACTCTATTGCTGTTCAGTGAGAAACTGATTCAACCCTGCATTTTGGGTTGTATGTAAGCTGGTAAACTAACTTGTGAAGCACAAGCAAACTGAAGACAGAACTGTAGCACTGCAGAAATGTGATGTGTTCTGGATATATGGACTCACAAAGAAAAGAAGATGAATTCTGGGTATAATACACAAAATATTTTAAACTAGTAATTTATATAATTATATAATATGCTCTGTACTCTTTGTGCTTAGGTAATTGTTATGATTTTTGTGTGCATTTGGCAACAGTTTATTTACCTTTTTCCCATCACCATACAGTACTTCTGACCAAGGAATTAAGGAGTTTTCATCTATACACACTGCTCAACAACATTTTTTCTTCTTTTTGCTTTTAGGTTAATTTAATTCTGTGCAATGTGAAAACAAACCAAATAGCAAATCAACCAAGAGTATCAATTTAGCTCTGATTCAGACACAGCTCTGAATCTGATTGGACTAATAAGTCTGAAAGTGCCTTAGGAAGCTAAGAATCTTTTCCTACCGAAAGAACCCGTGAAGAACCTTTTTTTCTAAGACTATACATAGACAAGTCACCTCTTCTGAACAAGTGTCCTTGATAACTTGTGCATCTCTACTATCACTCTCTACCTTATAAAACATTATCATCCCTGACATTATCATCTCCGCACTAATGTATACATGTGTGCATTTGTATGCAGTAAAAAGAAAATTGTTCTGTTGCAGAAACTGATTAAAGCGATCTGTAAATGTCACTCCTACCCCCTGCTCGCTGCTCTGTGAGCTTTCAGCACATCCACACAGGCATTGATTTACTGGAGGCCAGCACAGCTCCATAATAAAATGTGATTAAATGGAGTGTCAGCATGTGAATAATGAGTCACACAGTCCATGCACCAGGTTATGCTGTCATGACACACCAGAGGTTGTGACTTTACTGCCGTTGCTCACATCAGTCCATCACGGGTTAAATCAATGTCCTCAGTTGGCATGGCTAGCTGTGTTTGGATCTCAGACGTGGCCTTTGGCCAGCAGACATGCACACTGTGTCATGAATCTGCACAGTGTATTTTACAGTGGTAAATTCTACACTGGGAAAGAGCACCGTAAACACACACACATCCTAACTGAAAACATTCTAGCAACTGTTTGCCACCATGGTGCTTCTATAAATTGTGGTGGTTCTGTTGAGTATTGTAAGCACGCTTCATTTCTCTCTCGTTTCTTCTTTAAGGCCCATGCTGAGTTGAGACAAATTGTTTTAAATGAACAAAAGCCCCCTCCGCACTTGGGCTACTCTTTCTCAACGTGTATACGCCATGAAAGTAAATCAGGTTGTCCTCCCTCTAATCTCACTCCATAGATGTGTGGCAGTGTTGCTGAAGCAGCTGTTTTTCAGCAAAAGGGGAGTGGGAGAAAGAAAAAAAAAGCACAGCAGCATGTTTCTGACATGCAAGCAGAGAGACGAGATATTGAGGGATAAGTGAGGGAGAGAACGTCTGACATTGAACAAGTGTAGAGTGAAGTGTGCGTGTGTGTAGGTGTGTATAATCACACATGGTGTTGGTTCTTGTCCTTCCCATTTTCTAATTTGTACATCTTTCTTAAGTGTGTGTGTGTGTGTGTGTGTGTGTGTGTGTGTGTGTGTGTGTGTGTGAATTCTGTTGTGAGTACACTGTGTGATTCTGACTGGTGAGGTCTGTACTGTTAATATGTCTTTAAGGAACAAATTGGCAAAAAACAACAACAAAATACATTTACACTATTTTCACATTATATTAAATGTAATCGGTTGGCTAACAGTGGTGGAAAACCATAGAAGTATGGAGCCAAAAATCTATTTGAGTCAAAGTCAAAAAGTATCTACATTTAAACATACTCAAGCATTCAAGTGTAAAAGTAAATATTTTTAACTGATAAATACGAACAACTCAGACATGATTTTACTTGGTGACTGAAGTGATGGTGATGATAAAATACTGAAGTCAGTATTGCACTGGAGCTACAAATCTAAGGTAGCTAAAAAGAAATGGAGGTCAGTGTCACCTAAGAACGTGTGACAGACAATATTAAAGAAGCAGACTTTACCACAGAACTTGTCCTGGCTGATTGACTTTTCACACTTTTGTTAGTCTATGATGTATTATTATTATTTTTTTATTTAAATGGACCTCATTTTACATCATCTTTTGATGTTTCATCTGCGCCCGGTCCCCGGCGCTGTATTCACCTGCTTGCTGTGTGTCCTTTCCCCATCAGCCTCATACCCGTTCGGTGTGGCTGGGTTCTGACCAGCGTGATGCTGGAGATACTGATTTTTGCCCTTGGGTGTTGAACGATGCATGCTTTGAAGTTGAGTTTGTTGATTGCAGGCTTTTTTGGAATGCTCACTTTTCATCTGTTTGCTGGTTGGATTCCTACCAAGGCCTTGATGTACTCCTTAATGGCTTGGGGCATTTAGCTGTCATCTTCAACTGGACTCGTGGTGTGTATGGCTGTTGTTGGGCATTGGGGGCTGTTTGATGCCTCCAATACATTAGGCCACCTCCAAAGTGACTATAATACTCCTTTCCATATGTACAGTGGGTATAGAAAAGAATCACCCCCCTTTAAAATAATCACATTTTGTTGCTTTTCAGCCTGAAATGAAGACAGACACAGTTTTTGTTTTATCCAGCTGTATTTACTCAGTGCAACTTATAACATCCAAGTGAAAGATATAACACCAACATGTCAGAAAAATAAAAAAAATAAAATAAAAAAAACAGAATCACTGAGCTGGAAAAAGGATCACCCCCTCCTAAAAATGACTTGTAATCTCAATAAGGTGTAGCTAATCACCTTCTCAATGGCACACAAAGCCATTTGACTTTCAGCTGTGATCAGCTGTGGTCATTTTGATTAGCTCAGCAGGAAAAGAGCTTTCCTGGAGCATTTTGTTGTGCAACTGAAGCAAACAATCAACTATGGGTAGCAAGGCACTGTCAAAAGATCTCCGGTATAAAGTTGTGGACAGGCACAAGTCAGGAGATGGATACAAAAAAATTTCAAAGGCTTTATCAATGCCTAGAAGCACAGTGAAGTCTATTATTAAGAAGTGGAAGGTATTTAGTACAACACTGACCCTCCCTGGATCAGGACATCACTCTAAACTGGATGAAAGAGCCAGGAGGAAACTGGCCAGAGAGGCTACCAAGAGGCCTACGGCAACTCTGAAGCAGTTGCAGGAATTTATGACAATGAGTGGTCATTGTGTGCATGTGACAACATCACAAATTCTCCACAAATGTGGCTTGTATGGGAGGGTTCCAAGAAAAACCCACTCCTCAAGAAAGGCCACATGAACGCACCTTCAAGATTCTGAGGCCACATGAAAAAAGGTGTTATGGTCAGATGAGACTAAAATTGAATTATTTGGCCTCAATACCAAACGATATGTCTAGCAGAAATCCAAGACAGCTCACCATCCAAATAACACCATTCCTACAGTAAAGCATGGCGGTGGTAATATCCTGTTGTGGGGGTGTTTCTCTGCAGCATGGACTGGAACACTTGTCAGTATAGAAGGAAAATGGATGGGGCAAAATACCATCAAATTCTTGAGGAAAATCTGCTGCTCTCTGCCAGAAAGTTGTCAATGGGAAGAAGGTTTACCTTCCAACATGACAGTGACCCAAAGCACACAGCAAAACTGATCACACAGTGGTTGAAGGAGAAAACGGTGAATGTCCTTGCATGGCCTAGTCAGAGCCCAGACTTAAACCCCATTGAAAATCTGTGGAATGACTTGAAGACTGTAGCCCACAAACGGTCACCATCAAATTTAACTGAACTTGAGCAGTTCTGCAAAGAAGAGTGGGCAAATATTGCAAAGTTTAGATGTGCAAAGTTAGTAAAGACATATCCCAGCAGGTTAAGGTTGTAATTAAAAAACTAAGGCAAATTAAAGCAAGGGGGTGATCCTTTTTCCATTGATTCTGTTTTTTAATTTTTATTTTTTTTTTTGTTGGTGTTATATCTTTCACTTGGATGTTATAAGTTGCACTGAGTAAATACAGCTGGATAAAACAAAAAACTGTGTCCATCTTCATTTCAGGCCGCAAAGCAACAAAATGTGATTATTTAAAGGGGGATGATTCTTTTCAATACCCACTGTAAAATCAGTGATAACAACTGAAGTAGTTTGTCTGTCTTTGATGTACAACTAGTAGCTATTTATTTAATTCATATGTTAATTTGATTGTTTGTTTAATTACTTCTTCTCGTTCTTCTTCTTCTTCTTCTTTGACCCCATTAAGATCGGCACCCTTGGGCCAAATTTGGGCCTAATATGGAAGTATGTTTATGGTTATAACTTTTGAACCATGTGTCTAAAAGCCAAGCATCCTTGGATTCCCAAGGTTAAGACGAGTTCAACACATCCTATGATGTCAATTTCCACCTCATTACATTTTCCGCCATCTTGGATTTTGTCAAAAAAGGTTTTCTCGCCACTCCTCCTACAACTTTTGTCCAATCATCACCAAACTTGACACACGTCATCTTCAGAGTAAGCCTCACAAAAGTTAACAAAATAATTTTTAATACTCCAAATGGTTTGTCCATAATGGGTCAATGAATCTGACAGCGAAGCTGGCAAACAGGAGGTGAGGCTGTATCTCAGCAACGACTTTACACACTGACACAAAACTTGGTAGGCATTCTCAGGATCCAGACCTGAGGCTATGCAACATATTTCATGCCAGTGCTGCCTACTGGTCAAAGGTTACAATAACATGCTCTAAATGCTTAAATCTGCTAAATAACTGCTATTTTTGCTACTCCTCCTCCATATTTTGACAAATTTTCACCAAATTTGGCTCACATAATCTTGAGACTTGTCTAAACAACTGTATACTGAAAGTCTAGCTGTTCAGTGTGCTATTATACAGACAACACGTGACTGAGAGTGTTTAATATCAAATAGCATTTTTATTGAGCAAATTTCAATTAAATATAATTTTTAAAAAAGAAATTAGAAAAAAATTCATGACAGAGCAGTAGCAACAGGCAACACCACAGGTCACAGCAGTAGTGGCAGCACAGCAGCAATGCCACCCTGCTGCCCATTTGTTCATCTACACCTTTCCTCCTACAGTCAGAGAATTCCACCACTGTCTGTGGTCAAAACATACACCTCATGAGTGAAACTACAAATGACTCTTGAATCCCTTTACCTTACCCTTTACCTAAAGGAAAGCTCTTCTTTCCTGTGATTGCTTAGGCAACAATTGTAGAGTGTCTGTGAATGTGTGGGTCACCAAGTCTGGGTGCTTGGCCCCCCGAAAATGCTGCTTGCAGCTTTAATTATTATTGTTATTATTATTATTTTAGTTGTTATCCATAAATTCCAACTGAAGACGTTTCCCACCATAGTCATCCTTCCCAGATGTTAGTTGGGCTCGGTTCAATTGATGATGCTGTCATTGCAGGCTGCTGCATTTCACACAATCGTTGCTATAACTCTCTGGCTCTTCAAGGCCTCGGTGTGGGCCAGAGCAACCTCAAAGCAGCTAAAGCCCTGGGTGAATGCTACCCAATTATACTCTCCTATCCCATATATCCAGCCTTCAGCCAGCCTCTATAAATACATACTCGCACATCTCCACTTCCCACACACACTCGTTCATTCAGGTTATGCATCAGGTTATTTTTGCCACTGCAGCTATGATGGCCTCCCAGTGAATCATAGTCTGTAATGGGCATGATAAGTGATTTTTGTGCTAGAGATTGGATTAGGGCACATACTGAGTGAAGAGATAATACACACAACCACCAAATGCCCAAGCAGAAGCCCAAACCATCTGCCTGCAGCAGCTGGGTGAAACAGTAAACTCCAGCCATAGACACTGGAATAATTTAACATACTTCTAAAACTACATACAAAAATATTCAAAATACTAACTAGCAATTTCCTGTGGCACCTTAATATAGGTTACAAATGGTACACAATTATCTATCCAAATAAATATGGCGTGGTGTGTTAGGCATAGTTGGAAATTTTCACTGAACTGTGTGAAGGCCCCTGATCAGAGTTGATCACTGATGGAACATCATTAGCCTGTCTGGATTTTGGACAGTGCCAAACAAATTGAATCAGCAAAGGAGGCTATCCAAAAACAGCCAGAGCATGGGATTCAAAATGCGCTCTCCTTTCACCTCCATTTCACTTCACAGTGGTGGATGTCAGCAATCCAGAGCACCAGCTTCAGACTTAATTAGGTAATCGGTTCATCTGAAAAATCAGAGCAACACATGACTTGCACAGCAAAAAGTGCCCAGTTAGTAGATGCTACGATAATTTCAGTCCAGTTCATGCCCCTTTATATGAACAATTAGACAGTGGCATCATTTAATGTTGTTGTTTTTTTTGTTTTTTCATAACAGTCCGAAGATGAATATCAAGCTGAATACAAATGGATTTAGTTGTAAATTGTTCACAGGAGCATTCATGTAAGAAATCTGTTATTAATTTTTTAAAAATCTGTTAGTTTGGGGAAAAAAAAAAAACAAAAAAAAAAACATTCATATCCTACAAGAACATCTGAGTTTGGGTAAATTTCTGTATAAGAAGACACTAATCTGAACCACAGTTTATAGACTTCAAATGGTATAACTGGCATGAGTTACTGCAATTTTATGTATATCAATAAAGTTGACAAGTTTAAATAGTAGTGTTGTGGTACAAAGTCTACAAAGACTTGAAATAATTTTTGAATGCCACCTGAGACCACAACATCATTTCCATGAACAAGTACTTGTTCCTGTTGCTATGTTCCCATTACAATATAAAATGTGTCTATCTATCTATCTATCTATCTATCTATCTATCTATCTATCTATCTATCTATCTATCTATCTCTGCATGTGGAGTTATATATTGCTTATAGATTTTAAATGACTATGTTTCAAAGTACTTCATCTTCTTATGTTTAAAATAATGTAGCACTAGTATGTATAATGCACACCTATTGTATAAGCCTATGTCCTATGGATTTCCTGTGTACTTATTTGTACAAAATGATAATACCAAAGTAAATATGCTATTTTAGTTAACTCAAGAGAAATCTAATGTTAGGTTAGAAAGATACTATAACCACCAAATTAACACATCTGAGTGTACTACATATTCAAAATATTAACTACCAATTTCCTGTGGCGGCTTTCTATACTGTAGGTTACAAATGGTACACAACTTGGCATGAACTCGACCATGTGTGGTGTTGGTCTCATCTTGGTCTTGTCCTGCTGTCATACTTGATCTTGGCTCAGACTCCACTGACTCCATTGACTATGGTCTTGGTCTTGACTCTGTCTTGGCTAAGGTTGTCTTGAACCCAACATTTCAATTGCATGCACCAATTTATTGAAAATGTTGTGAAACTCAGTCATTTCATATTAATGACTTTAAAGAAATCAAAGTGGGGTGCATTGGGGGGTCTGCAGTACTGGAATATTTAGTCGTCTTTTTGTCGTTTTCCGCTTTCTTTCCCTTTTATGGAGTCTTGTGGACATCACTAAATGTAATGTAAAACCTGCACATTACAGGTGATTAGCATTTATCACCATATGCATTGTACAAACTTTTGTAAATATTGCATGAATTTTTCGTTCGGACTGGTTTATGAAAACATTTACAAATTCTAAAAAGGCTTGAAAGATTGACTATATGAGGCCCAATGTCTTCAGTTGCGTGTACTTTAGGATCTATTGAAATGAGGGTTGATTCCTACCATTTCCATGTTGCTCTCTACTGGGACTTGTGATGGCTGGATTTAACATGGCATCTCTCAATGTTGAAAGAAAACCATACCTAAACACACCCTGAGGCGAACTCTGTCCCAGTGAGAGCAGGCATGGGCAAATTTCATAAAATAACATAAGGAAAATTCATTAACACAGAGAATGATGGAGAATGCTAGAGAGAGAGAGGGAAAAAAGCAAGTAGGTGATGGAGGGAGATGAAGAATAGACAGTCGGGCTTGAATTATTGAACGTAGGGAAGCAGTGATATAATACAGGGCTCATCATGCAGGGGGAGTTTTGGGCCAGAAAAAGCACTGAAGAAAGCAGGAATGATGAGTTATCACAGAGCGAGTGCAATGGCAAAATGCGTCACAAGGGGGATAGATGGTTCCAAATGGTTTCACGTTGATGCTAATGATCCTCGGCTCTAACTCTGTCATAGCTGAACAACTTGTGCCTCCTCTCTCAACACACATAAGTACTGACGAAATATACATTGATGCAGGATTTCTTTCTGACTTGCAGCTAGTGTTTTATCTTAAACTAGCTGAAAAGAGAACATAGTAGTTAATACTAATCATGATACACCCTTATATTGCAGCATATACACATAAATATTGTCAATGTTGCACATCAAAATGGAAATATATCAGGAAGTATATGTTAGTATATGTAGTGCCTTTTTTGCAGTAATTACTGTAATAGTCATGTCATTGACATTAAAGAGCAATGGATGAATCTATTCATTACTAAGTCGCAGATGGGTTTTGCCTGAGTTTTGCCAGATGATACTTTGCTAAAACCGAATACCTGAGTGGAAATGTCAAATCTGTTCTGTGTTATAGCTCTTATTAGCATGTCTGACCAGACCTAAACACTTACATTCTGCATAAGAGTGTCTGCATTAACTGGAAAGAGTATAACAGTAATGATATGGATAATGTGATGGTATTTTACTTTAATCAGTGTGACAGCCAGGGAAACACAATTTTAGATAAATGACTGTTAGTTTTAAATTAATAACAGTACATAGGGACACCACATGAATTGACTCAGGACAACAAGCTGACCAGAGAAGTGGGCAGTTTTTATATCATACATGAATTATGAATACAGATTTGACATTATAGTTTTCATTAAGATTAAAAATTCCATTGTGGATGTCAGATTTTGATTATATAGTGTTTGGGTCAATTTATTTTTGTTCCATTAAAAACAGGGACATTTTAAAAAAAAAAAAAAAAAAGAAGAAGAAGAAGAACTAGTCACATCCTAGATAAGAGGGTGGTGTTAAGCTTGTTGCTAATGTCTGTGATAAACAGAATTTGTGTCATATTTAACATTTTTTTAAATTGTCAAATAAATCACTGACAAAATGAGTATCCCACTTGTGTTTGTCTGTGATGTGTCTCTAAGCTAATGAAAAAAATGGTAATATTTGACAGGTTTAGCTACTGTTTAAATAAATAAATGGTGAAAATATATGACAGCGAATGAAGACATAAATATTCAGTTTTATTACCTGTGACAAATATGTGCTAGTTTACAATCAAGTATGCCAGGTGATTTGGCAGGTGATTTTAGGGTTGGCATTTGAACATCAGGGTATTTCCAAACATACATACATACATCCATCTTCTGTTCTGCTTATCCTACACAGGGTCAGGGGGAACCTGGAGCCTATACTAGGGAACCCAAGGCAGGGGACACCCTGGACAGGGGGGGCAACCCATCGCAGGGCACAATCGCACACACACACCCATTCACACACTATGGACAATTTAGATATGCCAATCACCCTACAACATGTCTTTAGACTGGAGGAGGAAACCGGAGTACCCCTGAAACACGGGGAGAACATGCAAACTCCACGCGTACAGAGTGGAGGCAGGAATCGAATTCCCAACCCCAGAGGTGATCAGTTCGGTTAATTGATCAGTTCATTAAATATAATATTCTCCAAGTCCCTTATTATTAGAGAAAGAGAAGGAGTCAACAATGACCTAGAGAAATCTACTAAAGTGCACTTAAGAAATAAACAATAAACATTGACTAAACATTGTTTGAGCGTTTCTGACCATCAATACATCAGCAAAATAAACAATGAACTAAACAATTAAACACCAATAAAATGGTGTCAGTGATGTAGCATTATTGAGGCTGGGAAAGTAATTTGACTGAGCACAATCCATAGTATAAGGTGTTTGTGCCACTGTGATGAAGCAATGAGATAGAAAATTATTTTCCTGGAGTGTTTGGGTACAAAATGCAGAGTGGTGTTGCAATTACAGCTTAAAGGAAAGCAGTGATTTAAATCTGTGTACAATGAGTATAAATTAGAGTTAGTGTAAAATTGTCCACTATATTTACAAAATTGTTCCTAGAGTTAAAATAAAATAAACATCACCCATAATTGTCCATTTCGCAATCCCCACGCTTGCTTTTATCCTTGCTTTGCTTTTTCTTTGACTTCAATCTACCTTTCATTCATATTTGCTCTTTGTTCTCTTATCTCTCTCTCCCTCTTCTTACCTCCTCATTCCCCTCCTCCCTTTCTCTGCTTGAGCTCGAGGCCCTGCAGAACTACAGATTAATTATTCAAATGTTGACTTCCTTGCCAGAGAGTGGATCTGGGAGGAGACTGCGGGCTTTCTCCTCCTCTGCTCACTCCCTCCAAACTTATCCAGTCTGTGAGGCAAGTGCTGCACTTTTATTACTTGTATATCAATGTATTTATTTTTATTTCCTCTCCTTTTTATCCCTTGGCACTTTCCTAGAGTTCTAATAAACTTCAACGCGTGGTTTAACTGCACATTTGACTTGATGCAAAAGGCAGCAGGGAGTGGTTGTGAAACCTCCTCGTTGTTCTTCTTCACTCATTCTCTTTCACCTGTGCATGGATGCATCACGTTAAGTTGATTGTAGATGCACAGAGGAAATAATTCAGGTCATTCATGGGGCATCGAGGGACACTCAGCACAGCTTACCATCAGTGGCTCAGTGACTCCAGTAACGCCAGCTGGGCAGTGCTGATGAAGGCACTAAAATGAAGGCGCTAATATAATAATGTGCTTTGTAAAAAAGCATCGGGCTCTCGCTTACATCTTCATTAGAGAGTAAAACCAACTGGCCAGTGCTAATGAAAGTGCTAATATGTTGCGCAATGGTGGCTCATCCTTAAGGGCAGGTGGTGCAGAGCCCAACCATATATATCAGCCATTCAACAAATGTTAATCTTCATAAAGTCCTCATTCACAACTGCATACGTTTTACTTCCTCTCAAATACTAATTACCTCTTTTTTTCTGACCAACAGTTTTTTAATGTTGCTATTTTTCAGATATAAGCTGAAGTTTTATTGATTTCTAGATATTGTGCAATCAACCTCTATAGAGTTAATATTGCACCTAGTGGTCAAAAATGTGAACTACAGCAAGCACAAACAGAGGCCCGTTGGGTCAGGAATTACTTTGCCTCATGCTCGCTCTAAGAACACTTTGTTTATGAGTAGGGGGAAGGGCAGTGGACAGAACAGGACAGGATATCACCTCTTCTGTGTTTTTCAAGCACACTGTGACATGAAAATGGCGACAGTTATTTATTTATTTATTTAAAAATCCATTTGAACATAATCAAAATGAACCATTTTTTTTAGTCCATAGTCTTCAGAAAGAATGTGATTAGCAGGTTTAATCTACACTTTTATCTATCTAGCTATCTAACTAGCTATGTTGTTAATGTGTCTTTGGAGTGTAATGATTAGCAACCAAAAACCTTAAGCAGCATCTGCTTATAAAATTTTGATGTCTTATTTCAATAAAGTTATGAATGAAAAGTGTGTATCTGAAAGTTCACCAAGCTAAATTTCCTTACAAATGAGGCAAATTAAACAGTGAGGTGGTACTATGATGTCAGAAATGTTCAGGTTTATGGAATCTTACGTTATTCATCTGTGCTGGGGGTGCTGGCTTTTAGACCAGAATACATTGTTCATTTAGGTTCGTCCACTCTCAACTGCCTATTAAGGGGTGTAAAAGTTTTCAATGTCACAAGGAGAACACAGGTACATCTTATCGGCCTTTTGCCCTTTTATTTTGTGTAACAGTTAAATTTGCCAATTCAGCTTCTCATGCTCATACTCCGCATCACTAGAACGAACAAATGAATGAGCACACACACTCACAAATGAAACTACTCACTGATTATCCCCACACTCAGCCCCCATACTCCCTCCCCATGAAAACCTTCACTAAAACCACTAGAATAAAAAATCACTAGACTGTAGTCTACAGAATAAGTCAGGTGAGATTAATTTTGTTTGAGGCTATATCATTATTAATTTTATCCTCCCCCACCAAAATCTATGATCACAGGCCACACCTGATGATGTAAGCTTTATAAAAAGGCATCACAGCTCTTGCTTACCTCTTCATTAAAGAGCACCTGACCTCATCAGCACCGCCAAGCTAGTTTACCCGAGAGACTGTGCCGCTCTTGTTAAGTTATACTGAGTGGCACAATCTCGCTAGTAAAACCAGCTGGGTAGTACTAATATGTTGTGTGCTTTATAAAAAGGCATCAGGGCTCTCACTTACATCTTCATTAAAGAGCACATGACCTTGTCAACACCACCCCAACTCACCACTGCAATATGACAAGTGCTTTAATTAAAGGAGTTAATTGAAGACACTTCCTCCCGGCTCTTAACGAGCTCGCTACATAAGCCTGCATTAGCTTTCCACCATACTCATCTCTCTCTTTCTCTTCGCCTCTTCTATATTGGCTTATTGACATGGCACAACCGCTTTGTGCTACATAAACAAAACAATACACATCATTAAGCAGGATAAATGGATACTTAAGGTAAACTAGTGTATGAAAAGTTTTACTGGGCATCAATATCCGACTACAGCATTTTACTCTTTTCCCCCAGATGCAGCAGATGTAATTTGTTCACAAGCTAATTCCATTCATTCACTAACCACTTTGGTATCTTCAAAAAACTTTTTTTTAATTTAACTGTCATTGCTCAACCATATAATTAGTCTATTTTAACTAATAGTTCTAGGGCTTGTCTCAGAGCAAAGTTTTCTAATTATGCTTCAGTCCCAGTCCCAGAGCTTTTCCATCAGAGTTGTGGATCGTGCATCCAAGATTCATGTAAGCAGTTTGAACTACACCTCTACAACTTCATTAAGCAGTAACAAACACAGACGTACAGTGCTGTGAAAAAGTATTTGCACCCATCCTGATTTCTTCTGTTTTTGTGTATATCTCATACTAAATTGTTTCAGAAATTAAAATAAAATCTAAGATTAAACAAAGGCAACCTGAGTAAACACAAAATACAGTTTTTAAATGATAATGTTATTTATTGAAGCAAAAAAGTTATCCAGTACCAACTGGGCCTGTGTGATTTGCCCCCGTAGTTACTAATTCCCCAAATCTATGAAACAGCATTCATAATGGGGTTCATCTGGACTAGACGCAACCAGGCCTGATTACTGCAAACCCTGTTCAATCAAATCAACACTTAAATAGAACTTTTTCCACAGCATGAAGTTGGTTAAAAGGTCTTACCCAGACACACACTATGCCAAAATTGAAAGAAATTCCAGAAATGATGAGGAAGAAGGTGATTAAAATAAATCAGTCTGGGAAGGGATACAAAACTATTTCAAAGGCTCTGGGACTCCAAAGAACCACAGCGAGAGCCATTATCTCCAAATGGAAAAAACTTGGCACAGGAGTGAACCTTCCCAGAAGTGGCCGACCTTCCAAAATTCCTCCAAGAGCACAGCAACTACTCATCCAGCAAGTCACAAAAGAGCCAAGGACAACAGCAAAGGAACTACAGGCCTCTCTTGCATCAGTAAAGGTCATTGTTCATGACTCCACTATCAGAAAGACACTGGGCAAAAATGGCATCCATGGAAGAGTGGCGAGGAGAAAACCACTGCTAACCCAGAAGAACATTAAGGCTCATCTGAATTTTACCAAAACACACCTTGATGATTCTCAAAACTTTTGGGAGAATGTTCTGTGGACTGAGGAGTCGAAAGTGGAACTGTTTGGAAGAAAGGGGTACCGTTACATCTGGCATAAACCAAACACAGAATTCCACAAAAAGAACATCATACCTACGGTCAAGCATGATGGTGGAAGTGTGATGGTGTGGGGATGCTTTGTTGCTTCAGGGCATGGGCAACTTGCAATAATTGAGGGAAACAGGAATTCTGCTCTCTACCAGAAAATACCAGAGGAGAATTACCGGTCTTCAGTCACTAAGTTGAAACCCAAGCGCAACTGGATTATGCAGCAAGACAATGATCCAAAGCACAGGAGTAAATCCTAATCCTAGAAGTAAGTGAAAGACTGATCTCCAGTTATCAGAAGCATTTGGTTGTAGTTATTGCTGCTAAAGGTGGCACAAACAGATTTTAAGTTTAAGGGGGCAATTAGTTTTTCACATGGGTGATAGGAGTTGGATAACTTTTTTTGCTTCAATAAAATAAAAAAATAAATAAAAACTGTATTGTGTGTTTACTCAGGTTGCCTTTGTTTTATGTTGTATTTGGTTTAAAGATCTAAAACTATTTAGTATGAGATATACACAAAAACAGAAGAAATCAGGATGAGGGCAAATAGTTTTTCACAGCACTGTATACTGTAGTGCATCTTTATATAGATATATACATACATAACACGTGTTATTATATTACTTACTCAGCTTATTAGTGCACACAGGAGTACCAACATCCCGTGACGGATGTTTTGTTAATAAGTCGGTTTTACACTATTTCACCATGCTATTGTGTATACTATGAAGATCATTTAATGATAGATCTGTGATTAAAGAAAATAACTATGTTCTGCTTAAGTCATCAATAAACACAATCTGGTTGTGCAGAGAATGGGGTCATACGAACAGAAAAATTCTTCAGAGTGAGCTTGAGGATATTCAGTTTGCAATTGCCATTTCATTATTTGCATCATCCTGTGGCTTCTCATATTGGTGGCTTTTAGATGAGCATCATAGCAGCGGTCACACTCTGAGATTTTAATCAGGATTTTCTGACATTACCAGAGCTTTGTTGGCTGGAACTAAATTGGCCATCAGTGAGCACGTCACATTATGTCTTCTAAGGCCTAATTCTTTTACAGTGTGTGATTATGTCTACAAGGGTACAGTATAAACCCGGCTTTTTTTGCAGCTATGACTCCTGGAATGATGTGTGGATTTGCTACAGTCAGCCTCACTCCTTAACACTCCTAGTGTTATTTAATTCATGAAAACAAACAAACAAACAAACAAAAACGTTCTTTATATTTAAAACCCTCTATGGTATGCATTATGATACCATTGGGTAAAAAAATTAAATACTTGAACATAATCAATATTTATTTTCAATATATATATATATATATATATATATATATATATATATATATATATATATATATATATATATATATATATATATATATATATATATATATATATATATATATATATATATATATATATATATATATATATATATATATATATATATATATATATATTTTATTTATTTTTTTTAATTGTAAGGGATGGGAGTTTGTCGCCTTGAAGTACAGTGTATACTTGAGTTTGTTGCTTTGAGGTACACCAATGTTCCAGTCAGTTAAATCTATTCATAACTGACTGGAACATTGGTTAAAGGGTCAAATTTTACTAGAGAAAATACCAAATGCACACATTCGGAAAGAAGACTTAAATTGCCAGCGGACTGTTTGACCAGTTTTTGCATTTCTATTGGTTAGTATTGGGTCCTCCCTTGATGAAGGGATTTTTTTTTTTGCAGAGAGCCAAAATTGTTCATGCTGCCTGGAGGCACTACGGTACCATAGAGGGTTAAAACGTCCTTGTCTACTTCATCAAAATGCAAAAGCTGATTTTGATATTTTCAGGAAGCCAATCAATTTGTCCTTCCTTGCTACACTGCTGATAAATAGTGCATCATTTTTATTCAAAGCACCAAAAAATTGCTGAGCTCAGTAATGATGGCAAAACCGTGAACAAAACCGTCTCTCCTCCAACTGACTGAGGCATAGCACCGTCAGCCCTCTAGCCCTAAACTTCAATCATCTCTAGACAACTCCTACAGGGTCTCATTACTGAAAAACCCAATCAATTAGGCCCATTATCACTTTCTGCTTAAAGAGACGCTCCAGTGGAGCATCTGGAGGTGTGCACCTAATTTGTTAAAAGTATTTCACACCTTGAGCTTATCTGTGGAGAAGAAAACGAATGAGAAAAAGGGAAAATAACAAATCACAGGAAGGCCACAGGGATGAAGTAATATGCCATGTCTCATCATGCTCAAATGTCATCCGGGCAAACAATATGGCCGTGGCCAAGCCCGTCATTATTTCTGATTACTAAATATAAACACACTTCAGCTGCCTTTTCTAATATTTTTCTACACACGTAACTAGCGAGAAGGCTATGCTTATTGCTATAATGACAGTTTTGTTTTGAAAATATACTTTATTACATCTCTCCCACACACAAGCCTTCAATAAGGAAATGACACAAATAGCTACAAGTACCACAATGGTATATATCATAGGGTGATACAATGCCGATATCCTCAAACCATAAGATTAGCTTGATTATGTCAGCTGTATAAGATTACTGCTAATGTAATCTGGTGATGAGTTCTCAAGGAATAAACCATTACAGGGTGCGCTTTTATAGGAAAAAATTCACGATGCGGGGTGTGATGTGGCCCAACATGAAGCAAAGTTATTCTTACCACCCTGAAGTGGATTATTTCCCTATGACAACCTGTCCCGAGATGTGTTATTCCTCTTATACCACTGTGATTTGACAATGATTACAAATTATAATTCATTACTGAATGACACATCATGCTTTTTATCCATTTATAGTTACAATTAAAGTTGTAGAATGTCTGCAAGATAAGTTACTTCCTTTTATCACTTGTGATATAACAGCTATAAACAGTGATTTCCTCAGCAGCCTCTCTTTTTATCTCTCTATAAGTTAATAAAACAAAAACAAACAAACAAACAAAAAAAAAATGCAGCTTCTCATGTCATCAAGAAAGTGCAATGTCCCCTGATTCAGGTCTACTCATTATACCACATTTCCGCTTCTCCACCATTGGTGGTAGATCATTTGCCGTCATGGCTCCAAAACATTGGCATTCACTCCCCCAGAACTTCTGAAATGTTACCTCTATCTTAAATTTTAAATCACAACTTAAAACACATTTATTTCTTCAGTGCATTGTCACTTTTCATAACAGTTGAAATATTTGTCATTGGTGAATTTTTTTCTTTTTCTTTTTTCCTTTTTCTTGCTCTTCTCGTATAATATAAAGTGTCCTTGAGATGTGGGAAGGCACTATATAAATAGAACTTTTAAAAAATATATTATTATTTGTATTATTAATGCATATTATTATAATTATTATTATTATAAATGCATCCTTACAGAAAGCTTCACCATAACAAGTTTATTATTAGGGTTAGATTATGTGCAGTGTCCACCATACAGGTCCCTTTGAGTGAGCAGTTACTATAGAAATGATAATGTATTAGAACAAGTGCATTAAAATAAACTTATCATTTGAATTCCTACTGGAACAACTGTCATAGCCATGCTTTGTAGAAAATGAATCAATACATTCTGACCAATCAGATTTAAGAATTCAACAGCACTGTGATATAAGAGTCAATAATCAATCATAATAACAATCAGGAGTTATGCTGGCTCTTAAACAACCTCAGACACTGATGATTTGGGGGTGGGGGTGGAGGGTGATCATCTCTGTTCCGTTTTTACGATGCTGTCGATTTTACTGCCACCTATAAGTGGAGAGATCTCCATCCAGAATGTAGAACTAGGAAGGGATAAATCACTGTACGGGACATGATGGAGACAAGGATGGAGACAGGAAAGTGGGAGAGATGATTTATGGCTCAGAGCTCGAGAAGGTTCCAGCTGTCCAGCTCCAGGATGTAGCCTTCTCTTGTTTACAATCTATCCCACAAGCTGTCAGTTTGAATGCAGTGTGCGTACCACATGTTAGCTAAAAGAAAGGCCTATGCTATTGGCTCATCAGACAATTTATCTACTGCTCTAACCTATGTAGCAGTCTCTGAGAAAAAAGTGAAGCATCTTCACACATCCCTTAGTGTCATTAAATGGAATGCACATGCACAGACACAGGAGAATGTAAAAGGCTAGTAATCAACAGCCTCCCAGCTCATCATTGCATCGTTCATTCCACTGGCTCCTTAACACAGGCCTGAGCATTCCCCCAGCAATCAATAAGCCCAAAGGAGTGTATTAGCTCATGAGCTACAGCCTGCACTGAAGCCAACAACAGCCTGGTTTCACTGCATTCTCTACCACTATCGACTCAAAGAAGCAATGAAACACACAGCATTTGAGTTATTAAACTGTGTTAGTGTATCCTTCAATCAGACATGTGAAGTAACATCTAGTTTCGTGGCTCCATTTTATTGTTCTTCAATATCTGAAGTAAAATTCCAAAAAATACAAATAATGCAATTTTCAAGCAAGACATAATATAAAATCCAGTATCACACACTTTGTAGCTATGAATTGAACACTCAGTGAAATATACAAACATGCACACACATATACTGTACATAATTATGAGATGTTAATGTTTCTTTAAAAAACTTATATAAGCCCTACACAGAGGGTATTTTAATATCTTTCAGTGCAGAAGTGCATTAAAATATAGTTTCAGTGCAGAAGTGCATCAAATAAAAGTGAAGTTCTTATGACATTAAGCTTTTCCGGACAATTTTTAATATCACGTGAAGCTAGCACACCTCATTTGAATTTACAAGAATAGCAGTCCCCTGCATAGTTTAGTGTTTCCCATGGTTTAACTTATTTAACTTTTAAACTGAAAAGCTGACATTAGGTGACTTAATTCTGAGTTAGAATGCTATAAAATTGCACTCCATGGCCCACTAGACTTTTCTGCTGAGGTGTGTGATATAGTCAACTAGACTAAAGAGAGCAAGTTTACTCACTGTATTTCAAGTATTTCATGTATTTATTTATTTATTTATTTTTTTTTTTAAATAAAATTTTAACCACATACATTTATACTTGCATATACTTTATTTGTACGTGCATCTCTGAAATGCGATGGGAGGGCTAAAAAGTCTATGTTTGTCAACAATAGTACTAGGGTTGAGGTAAGTATTATATTACAAGGTCTCATCGATGGCATATTATGAATGGTGTGCAGCAAACTGTTACAGGCAGATAGGCAGCTGCAGTCATGATTCATGATTCATGAACTCTTTAATGCCCTACTGGGTTTCCGTTCTGGGTTTCCTTCCAATGAGAAACATGGTAAACAGAAAAGTTCTCATTCAAAGAAAAAAAATAAAAATTAAATATATGGTTCTGTCATCTGTCCTCTTGTGTAATTTGTACTTTGATTGAAAAATATGTGCTTAGACTAGCTACCTTTAATTTCTCCACCACAGGCATTTCGGGGAAAAAAGTTTGATAAAGTGAATAATCCACCTTGGTCATGTTCATTACACCCTTGATAATATTTCCCATACGCCTTCACAATCACTGCTGATGATGTGCTACAGATGTGTCAGAGACATGGGCTAGAAAGAAATCACTGTCACTACCTCAGAACATTCTGTGTATTTTCATTACAATCAATTGTGTAGCTCTCGCACTTGGTTCCACCAAATTCCAGAATAATTTTTAACAGCAAATAATCTGATATGGATGCCAAAAACTTTATACTGATGCATTTTTATCTTTGAAAGACAGGCAGGTTTTGCCATGCTAGCCCATTTGTACCAACCGTTACACCAGCCACTGCTGCTTAGAACCAACAACTAAGGAAAATCACTGAACTAAACAATTTATAACTGATGAACAATCACACACGAACTCACCATGATGTGTTGACACTGATATACTGATGAACAAAATACACAAACTAATGATGGAAAAACAGACAAAGGTGAACACAATAAGAAAACCAACCAATGACATGATGAAGTTGAAGAACACAGTAAACAAAAGCAAACAGAAGCATGTGCTGCTGTTGGCATGGGACCCTCAATGTAAATTGGCAGTGCAAGATGACAGCAAATCAGTTTATAACACTTAACCATACACTTCTTGTGTTGTATCTTGCTTCTAGTTGATTTATGCAAAAGATGTTTGGCATTTGGATGTCATGTACCAAATGCATAATTAAGGAATGTACTGTGATGGGAGCTTTGGTTGTGAAATGTGGTTTTGAGGGATGCATGCTTTTTGTATTCTAATATTTGTAAAAGATCTGACAGAAATAGAGCACAGACCTCTTGAAGGGCATTTAGTGATCAGCTTTCTATCAGTTTTATATTTGGATAATGCTATCTGGATATAATTGTAATATGCATGAGGTATGAAAGGATCAAGTGTAAACAGTGTCAGGGAGAAAAAGAGAGACAAAGAGAGAGAGAGATGGACAAAAAGAGAAGGTGGGGTGGTGGAAAAGAGGATGACACAGTGTGATTTAATGGGATTGGATGGTCCTGGTCCAAGCTATGTTCCTGTGGCTGCTTCAGTAAAAGCTGGCTGAGGAGCAGCTATATATCACCAAGAGACTCAGCCCTGGGGTTAAACAAATAAATAAGAGCAATTAAACAGAGTGGCTACTACTCTTCACCTAGCTCTATATCTCCTCCACACCTCTACACTAGTTTACACACACACACACACACACACACACACACACACACACACAAAATGCAGTAGGCCTCATCAGTATTTATTGGAAAAGGTTTCTATGACAGAAAGCACTTAGTGGCTATCATGTTTTCAAGGTGCACATATACTGAACAAACATAGATGGCATTATGTATCTATAAAACTGTTCTAATCTTCTTAATTGATATGATATATGTTAGGGAACTCTGCAGCAAATGCAAGAGGAAGCACGCATGCATCTCATGAACCCAGCACTGAGGCACAGCTATGTAGTGATGGTCCACTGGCTCCTCATTTGGTCTAGTTCCTTAGGATAAAAATCTGGCAGCACTAATCTAGCTAGGCACTTGCGCGTCAAAAGCCATTTCCACAAACAGCACACTGCTTGGGCTCTGAAACATAACGCAGATGAGCATATATATATTTCAGGATCATAACTCTGCAAGTGCTACCAAAAGCTGCAGGGATCTAGTGTAATCAGAGTGTTCTTGTCTCATCCCACAATGTTGAGCATCTACATCAGAGGTTGTGACACACCACGAGTGCACCACAGAGCATACCGCACTCGCTCACTCACAAAATGCCCTCTGGCCTGCTACAGAGTTGAGACTTAAAGACAGAGGGCTTAAAAAATAGAGCGGCCCTTTTAACATGACCTGAGTGCTAAAGATTAAAACAACTGAGAGTTCAATAGACATGCTAAGGCGTAAGCAAATAAAATCAATAAAAACATGCACATGACCTCTCGTTCCTGAAAACACATACACCTACACACACACACACACACACGCACCCCCCCCCCCCACACACACACATTCTGTCTTTGTGGGCTTTTCATTGACTTGTGTGTGACTGTAGCTAAATAATACTATGCCTACTATAATAGTAATAATAATAATAATAATAATAATAATAATAATAATAATAATAACAATTATAATAATCGCTTATCAGATTTTGTATTTGAATATGCAAACATTATTAATGAGACTACATTAATAAGAAGCACATGTAGGGAACATTATCAATAGTGCTACACAATGCATTCATATCATATCAAGTCAGGGAAGGAGAAAACTCATTAGAAGTCTATATAATAATCTTCATAATTTTATAAGATTTATTCTTTCTCGTGTAATATATTTATTTATTTATTTATTTATTTATTTATTTAGTAACTAGGACGAGTGTACCTAAGATGTCCGTCTGTCCTAGGTGGTAGGATACACCTAAAACAAAGAGTAGCAATGTACATTGCTGAGGAGCTTGCATAATTTTTTTTTTTTTTTTTTTTTTTTAAATACAGCAGATTTTTTACAGACTTGGGCCAAGACGCAGGCATCAAAGATGACCATTCAGCTGTTTGGCTGTTTTGCATAATAAATCAGTCCCTCCAGGATTCTGTGATTTTGTGAAATTAATGCAAAATCATGCAAACTCCACAAAATTCTGAGGAGCTTGCATTAAAAAAATAAATAAATACATCAGATTTTTTATAGACTTGGGCAAGACGCATCATGTGATGTCATCACAACATGCATTCAGCCAAAGCCCTCTCCAATTCACGTGTGTTGAACATGAGTACAACTAAAAGGTCTCATTTTTTAGCATCAAGCATCATTGCGAAAGACAATTGCAAAACAATGTCGTACAATTGAGATTTTGCCAATTCAAGTAGTTTTCCCCAAAAAAGCACAAAACTCTGCAAGTTGCATCACAAATTTTGAACAAAGTCTCAGTAGAATCAAGCATTTTTGGCTGCGACAATGACAAAAAAACTCAGCAAAATCCTGTATGGACTAATAAATGTATCCAGGCCAATTTTCCTCCATCTATTGTGAGAAATAGTTCATAGTCAGTGCCTATTTATTTATGTAAATTAATGCTTCAACTATAAACGTTTTGCTCTAAGCATAGCCTATTTCAGCAAAAGCTAATCTGTGTTCTGTACTACAGGGTTTCCCAAAAGTCTCCATACATAGGGGACATTAACAGTGTTTAGCAAAATGTCTTCCAAGATTTTGTTAGTTTATATATATATATATATATATATATATATATATATATACAGGTGCATCTCAATAAATTAGAATGTCGTGGAAAAGTTCGTTTATTTCAGTAATTCAACTCAAATTGTGAAACTCGTGTATTAAATAAATTCAATGCACACAGACTGAAGTAGTTTAAGTCTTTGGTTCTTTTAATTGTGATGATTTTGGCTCACATTTAACAAAAACCCACCAATTCACTATCTCAATAAATTAGAATACTTCATAAAACCAATAAAAAAAACATTTTTAGTGAATTGTTGGCCTTCTGGAAAGTATGTTCATTTACTGTACATGTACTCAATACTTGGTAGGGGCTCCTTTTGCTTTAATTACTGCCTCAGTTCGGTGCGGCATGGAGGTGATCAGTTTGCGGCACTGCTGAGGTGGTATGGAAGTCCAGGTTTCTTTGACAGTGGCCTTCAGCTCATCTGCATTTTTTGGTCTCTTGTTTCTCATTTTCCTCTTGACAATACCCCATAGATTCTCTATGGGGTTCAGGTGTGGTGAGTTTGCTGGCCAGTCAAGCACACCAACACCGTGGTCATTTAACCAACTTTTGGTGCTTTTGGCAGTGTGGGCAGGTGCCAAATCCTGCTGGAAAATGAAATCAGCATCTTCAAAAAGCTGGTCAGCAGAAGGAAGCATGAAGTGCTCCAAAATTTCTTGGTAAACGGGTGCAGTGACTTTGGTTTTCAAAAAACACAATGGACCAACACCAGCAGATGACATTGCACCCCAAATCATCACAGACTGTGGAAACTTAACACTGGACTTCAAGCAACTTGGGCTATGAGCTTCTCCACCCTTCCTCCAGACTCTAGGACCTTGGTTTCCAAATGAAATACAAAACTTGCTCTCATCTGAAAAGAGGACTTTGGACCACTGGGCAACAGTCCAGTTCTTCTTCTCCTTAGCCCAGGTAAGATGCCTCTGACGTTGTCTGTGGTTCAGGAGTGGCTTAACAAGAGGAATACAACAACTGTAGCCAAATTCCTTGACACGTCTGTGTGTGGTGGCTCTTGATGCCTTGACCCCAGCCTCAGTCCATTCCTTGTGAAGTTCACTCAAATTCTTGAATCGATTTTGCTTGACAATCCTCATAAGGCTGCGGTTCTCTCGGTTGGTTGTGCATCTTTTTCTTCCACACTTTTTCCTTCCACTCAACTTTCTGTTAACATGCTTGGATACAGCACTCTGTGAACAGCCAGCTTCTTTGGCAATGAATGTTTGTGGCTTACCTAGTGAACCAAACTGAGAGACCATTTTAAAGGCTCAGGAAACCTTTGCAGGTGTTTTGAGTTGATTAGCTGATTGGCATGTCACCATATTCTAATTTGTTGAGATAGTGAATTGGTGGGTTTTTGTTAAATGTGAATCAAAATCATCACAATTAAAAGCACCAAAGACTTAAACTACTTCAGTCTGTGTGCATTGAATTTATTTAATACACGAGTTTCACAATTTGAGTTGAATTACTGAAATAAATGAACTTTTCCACGACATTCTAATTTATTGAGATGCACCTGTATATATATATATATATATATATATATATATATATATATATATATATATATATATATATAATGGAAGCTGGATAACACCAGATGTGTTAACACGAGTTCATCGTGATTGGGAGAGACGACTCTGTGTGTGTTTACAAAGAAATGGCAATCATGTAGAGGATGTTTTGTAAATTTGTAATGGAGACTTTTGGGACACCCTAGTAGTAATACTATTGCTGTTGGACAATTATAGGGGGAAAAAAACGCATTAAACGTTTAAATAGTTAACCATTTCCAACAGGCACTATCAACATCATGCTTCTGTCACTATACTATGGCTGTACTCTGCACTTAAAATACTATAAAATATGCTCAATTTCAGAATAACTATATATGCTCACTAAATGCACTTTATGTTCAACAGAACATGATTTTAACATTTAGCAACAGTGGAAGAGTGAATATCGACTGAATATGTGCAGCATTTTAATTGGAAGATCAATATTTGCAAATGGCACATATACCACAAATGCAAAAATTACACACAGCTATTCAGAGACCTTTCTGTAAATGACAAGAGTCATCTGCTCAAAAGATTTACAAGGTATCTGTCAATAAACCTGCGATTGGTGAGCATTTAGTGCATGGGATCATATACATTCATGTGTGAATTTATTTGCCTTTGAGCAGCCTCAATGCTCACACAGATGATGCAGAAAAAATAAAGAAATGAATAACATCAAGGAGGTGCTTCTTTGCCTTCAGGTATAATCAACACATCCCCTCTGTGTTTTATGAATAAAGCAAAGTAATAAAATACACAAATTATATCTAGATAACCATTAGCTTTATGGCCGTATAACAAAATTCCCAGTCTCTAAACAATGCCTTCCTCTGCACACACCCAATTACTGGCACACACAGACACATTCACCTCCGCCTCCTGTCAAAGATATCAGCTCCCCAGATTACACGCATTCATGGAAATATGTTAGCTCAATGAATATTGAGCAACACAATCCATTCACAATACGTCTGTGCAAAGTAAAATGTCTGAAATTTGTACAATGATTTTCCGAGATAGTACAGAGAAGATCAGATTGTATTTCAGTAATCCAATCAAGCTCTTAAAGCTCTACAGGGTGTAGGAGGGAGGGCTTTCCTAAAAGAGCAGACAGCTGACAAGAGGCTTTATAAATAAATCTAATGCTTCTCCTGCCACTCAACAGATGAATAAATGTCAACTAGCAGATACGGCTCAGCCTTAGAGTCAAAGCACTTCATGTAGAACCCCATGTAGCTCTTTGTTATTCTGCTTTATGAACAAAACCTCTGCATGGCAACAAACAAGCAACTATATAAAATAAACAATCATTTAAACCATTGGAGATTTACTAATGTAAAGCAAATGTGTAATATCTCACAAGGAGTGTATTTACTGTGAAGAAATAACACACCAAGACAATGGTTCACTAATCTATGGCCATGTTTCAAACTACAGACATATGCAACGTTGTGCAAAATTATTGACACACACTGCAAAAAATTTATAAAAAATCTTAATAAATACTAAATGATCTTGAATATAGTTAATATTATCTATTAGCTATTTCCTATTATAAGATTATAAGAAACCAAATATATGTATGACTATTAAACCTATTGCTTGATGTTTTTGCTAATTTCTAAAAGTTGAAATAGACTTGGAAGATTTTTTAAAATATAATTTTAAGTTAATTTCTCAGAATTTCTAGAAAGAATTATCTGCTGTTATTAGATAAATTTACCTATATTCAAAGTATTTTCACTTGCTAAGATATAATTTTTGCAGTGTATTTGACAAAATGTAAAGATATATACATCTTGCACATTTTAGGAAGTGGACATAAACATACACAAGCAGTTAGAAATGCCAATAATTACAATCAGTGCTATAATAAAACTCATTTTGTCAAGAAGTGAAGATTCAGCATACTGAATATAACTTGGTTGCCTCTGCCAGGAGGTTATGATTTGACCAAAGATAATATATTTCTGTAGTAGGTGTCAGGATACACCTAAAACAAGGACCAGGAATATGTGTATAACGGATGCATCTAAGAAGAGCATTCAGCTGTTTGGCAGATTCTTACAGTGGGTGTATTCAGGCCAATTTTCCCCCACCCATTGTGAGAAACAGCTGACAGTCAGAACCTATTTATGCATGCAAATTAATGCTGTATGGACCTATCTTAACATACTCTAATCTGTGATTAGAAGTTAAGTGTGTACCTTGATGTATACTGGTGCTATCAGAATGAACTTTACAGGTTGAGTACCGTTCGAATTATCAGTTATTGACCATATTCTGCACATCTTCTGAAACATGAGCGTTCTGCACAAATTGTGATTGCCCATAGATCTTTCAACAATTCAACCCCAAACAGACATCGTGGGAAATCAGTGTTCGGCCATTTCACACTAATATAGACAGTGATACATTTTTCTAATCCAAACATTTCCATATTTACAAAATGTTTTCAGTCCACACTAAATTTACAGAGATGATAGGAACATGCCTATATTGTCCCAGGACGTTGACACCATTTCTGCTAAGTGATTTGATCTTGCCAGCAAATTTGGTTACATTAGCCAAAAAAAGATTCTTTGTATAGACTGTAATGACAGTGAGCACCAAGCTGTTTCTCAAACACTAGTAATATGTTTTGCACAGACATGGACAGTCAAATGAATCAAATGTGTTGGAATCATGTGACAAACACACAAAAGAACAAAAGAAGTTTTTGAATATCTCTGGTTTCCCCCATTCACATTAATGCACAATTTGTTTTATTTGTTTCTTTTTTAGCAAACTCAGAGCATGTATGCCTTAAGTTTCGTGTAAGGCATACATGCATGTATGTTTTCTAGTAATATGAATGCGAAATAATTTAACTGTAAGCCCTTATATGACACCCACCTAACTATTAATGATAATGAGAAATTGTGCTACTCACCGGGTTCGTAGGTTTCCAGGACTTGGCTGCCCATCGTAGACAGACAGTATGTCAAAGTCCTCTTCTAAAGCAAACCCTTGGAAAACCAGCTGTATCCGGTTGTGTTCTTGTGCCACAACCACCCATGTGCAATTGGCATAGTTCGGGTATCCGTAAGGGTATCCAGGGCTTTCTATCGTCCCATTTGGACCATATAATGTGTAACTGCAGTTTTGAGCTGAGAAAGCAAGAAAGAAAAAGACAAAGAGACATATAATCAAACCGAGGCTCTCTAATATTGAAATAAACCACCTTATGCCAACCAAAACAAGCATTTCTCAAGTTTCTTCCTCCAGATATAACATACAGGAACATACAGTGTAATAGATGGCTGCTATTTAGACCACCAACAGACACACAGCCTGCATGCCTAATGGCATTATCTTCACTGCTTTCTTAAAAAGTAATTACTGAGAACTAATTTTTGTGTGAAGTCATTAGACAGGATGAGCCCTCCACAATTAAGCAAGCCTGTGTGTGTGAAATGCCCATATTGTTGGCTGCCTGTGCTTCGCTGGTCAATAAGCTGTTTCCACAGTAACACATGGAGAAGGGGGAGGGGTGATGGTTATTAATGCCAGTAATTTTAATAACTTCCCATTGCCCACAGCTCTGACTCCCCTCCATGGCGTTAATTGCACTTCTCTTTTGCGTACTTGTCAATGGCCACTCATAAGTTATCGTTCTGCATGCGGAATTTTAATAACTTCGTGTAGCCCCATTCATCAAAGAAAAACCTTCCCTTAAATGATTTGTTCTGGCTGGATCTACACGCACACATTTAATTAATTGCTATTTAATCCAATGACATGCTATGGTCTCATATATATATATATATATATATATATATATATATATATATATATATATATATATATATATATATATATATATACATATATATAGGGGGGGGGAGGGGGGGAGTCAAAATGACAACACATTAGCTTAACACAGTGCTGTCCAAATGAACACTGAAATAAACCAGAACTAAAATAATTATACGAAAATAATCAATTTTCCAATTTTCATGCTAATGTGATTACCGTTACCACCCCAAAGCTGATTATTTTCCAATAACAACACATCCCAAAGTGTGTTATTATTAGAAGTGTTGTAATTGCCAGTTTCTAATTTATTAATGAAAGACTCATTGTGCTTTTTTTTTTTTTTTTTTTTTTTTTTACCATTTATAGTTACATTTAATGTGGTGGAATGTCTGCGAGACAAGTTGTCCTTCTATTACGTACATTATAGCAACTATAAACATTCACCAGCCTCTATTTTTTCTCTCTCTTAAATGTAATAAGACAAAAACAGCTTGTCATTACAAAGAAACCAGGAAGCTCAAAGTTTTTTGTCCTGAACACTCTCAAGAAAAAATGTTGACAGTGGAGATTCCTTCCATCAATGTTAAATCTCCTCACAAACCCTCACCATATCAATGATTGAAAAAAAGGATTTTTTTTTTTTTGTTAAATATCAAGGAATTTTTTAAAATCCATTTGTTATTAACCTTAGATTATGTAAGCATCTGCCATACAAGTACTTGTGTAAGTTGTCACTATAGAAAAGATTAGAAAAGAAGAGGGCATTAATATAAACCTGTGATTTGCCTTATAGTTAGAACTACTGTCAGAGCCACGCTGTTACAAAATTAGCCAGCTAACCTACTGACCAATCGGATTCAAGAATTCAATATTGCTATAAATAGTTAAAAGACAACAGAATGCTTTATACACAGTGACGTAGGAGAAAATGGCTGACAATAATACATCAACACATCAAAGTCAGCTAACCCTCAATGCAAAGATGCTATGTAATTGTGTTTAAAAAAAAAAAAAAAAAAAAAAGAATTAAATACATGTTTTGAAATAATATACATTTCATTTCATTATTGTGATGAACTCACAAGGGGGAAAAAGTGTTATCAATAAGCTTTGCTAAACAACATGATCATTTATCCAGCACGTACCCTGAACACATGTTTAACTTGGACAATGGAACCATGAAGAAGCCCTTCAAATCTGTGATTAATGATAATAATTCAGTCCTTAATGCTGCCAAATCTAAAACACCTTTTTTTTTTAATTGAAATGAGGTTTTAAATGCATGACACAATGTGGAGTGAAGAATAAAATAATAGATCCAGAATGTTAAGCCCCATTTATAATATAATGAAACCTTTTGTTTAGCCCTAAAGTGGATTGGATCTGAATTTCAATAGGAGTTGATTAGTAGGAATTAGAAACACATAATTTGAGGACAAACCAGGGGAAAAAATGGAGGAGAATGTCTATACATATCAAATGTTTAGATGGTAGAAAAGTTGAAAACGCAATTGTTGTCAGTGAAAAAAGGAATTTCTGGGTGTATAGCATGCTTTCATAAATGTTGCATGAATATTTAGCAGATCCAACAACTCACCAAACAATTTAGAGTAATTAGGTTTGTGCATGTTTTAAAGACAATGACAGCATGGGAGAAACATGCAGATCTGTCTCCTGCCGATTGCATTTATATCCTGCAAATTACACCATTCACTTCCTAGCAGAAGTGGGATTCAGACTTCTAAATCATCCAGTGTCCATTCTCAACAATCTAGTAATCAAGTAAAAAATGTGACCAAACGGAAAACCTCAAACATTTTTCAATCTGAGAAAATTCTCACAAAATATTTCTAGTAAAAAAGAAAAGCCCATGGATGGTTTTAGACTTAGATAATCCTCTTCTGTCTGCCAATGAAATGCTGTGCACTTTTCGAAACTATAAAAGAACAGATTACGAGTTACAGAATGGCACTTGCAAATATTTCAAAAGTCGTGGTGGCTATGATAAGACACAAACAAATTTAGTTTTTCTCAAGCATGCTATGAAAGTCTAAAATGCTATTCAGCAGGGAGGACTAGTATTTGTTACAAGGAAAATAGGACTTTAAGCAGAATTTATTAAAGCTATTTCTGAGCCAATTTCTCTCATCTCAGTCCTACAGGCACAGAGTGCAGCTGATCTCTGACCAGAGCAAAAAGAGGGAATCTTTTCCAGGGCCAGAAAATGTGTACTAGCTCCAAACAATCCATCATGTCTTCACCTGATCCTGGGGGACAGCCTATCTGGAGTAAAGTGAGCATGGACCAGCACCAAAAGAGCATTTGACCTCTGCACACAGACTTCTTTATGAGTGTATGGAGCTTTGTGGTGGCTATTTTCTCCCTACACCAACAGAGACTACAGCTTAGCTGAAAAGCAGAAAAATAAGGTCACCTCAGAAGACATTGATGAGATTGCAACTGTACTGAAAGAGGACACAAACACCAAATTCCTTTTTTGTGGTTGGAATTCAAGAGTATATATTGTAGAATTTACTTTTAGATTTTGGAGAGTTTATATTTGGGAAGCTTTTATCCAAAGCAACCTACATTTCGGATAATGTAAAAGCTATATAAAAATATTACAAGATCTTTCACATCTAGTCAAAAGAAAGGCTTGGAGGTGTTGATGTCTAGCTACATTTACATAAACCTTGATATATGAATGAATTCATTTTATTAGTCTAATCACATCACATAAACTGAAGATTTTATGCCATTTTTATTTTAAATGTAAATAAATTTAAAAAAACAAAAGCACTCAAGGATGCAGAGTTACTGTTACTATGCCTAAGGTGATTGTTTTCCAATAGTGTCCCCCCCCCCCCCACTTACTACACAGCAATTTGTCAACACTTAAAATCTTTAAATTAGTAATGAATGACATCATACCTTTTATTCATTTATAAGACAAAAAAAAAATGCAGTTGGTCATTTTACTAAAAACTGGAAACCGTAAACTCTCCTGTGGCAGTTGAGACACTGGAGACTCCTCCAATAATAAAATGTTAAATATAACTATAATTATTGCTAAATACAGTAAATATCTACCTTATCCATTTTTTCTTTGTTAAATAATAATAAAACTTTTCCCATTTATTAGCCTAAGATTATGTGGAGCAGCTGCCACACAAATCCATGTTAATTAATTATTATAGAAAGAGCTAACGATTTATAGAAATGATAATGTATTGGAATGAACATACTAATAAAAACCTTTGATTTGAAATACAGTCAATACTGCTGTCAGAGTTGTTATAGAAATCAGATTTCAGATCAATCAGATTTGAGAATTCAACAGCACTGTGGTATAATAACACATAATGCATGGCAGATAATTCTGCTCAAGCAGTGCCTGTCATTATAAGCAATTCTCACATTTTTATAATACTGTAAGATCAATATTTGACTGATGAGAGAGGTCTGCACATGCAACTTTTATTCAGAAACTTCTTCACAAGTGCAAAACTATAAAGTGAATAAATAATGGAATTATGCCTTCTGCTGCTCACAACAGAATGCCCTCAGAAAGCCTTTATACTTCTGTCTTTTTCTTGTCAAATGCGTCTAACTTACTGCAGAGCTGACATTTTGTTTGATGATTCACATGTAACATTTTCCACAGGAGCTCACTTTAACAGTGTTTACTTACAAATTGGAGTTGGACAGGTAACAACACATAGTTCCGGTGTGAACACTGAAAGGGAATCAATGGCAGTGATGTTCTGGTCAGTATCAGGAAAGTAAACAACCAAATAAAAAATAAGGAGCTATTCGTTTTTGTTTTTTTTCGTTTGTTTGTTTATTGTTCAGAATGAAGCTTGATGGACCTCAGTAAATTAATTTCAGCAAATAAATAAAATCTGGAACACGAAAAAGATTCTGTATACCCTTTCTTCTACCTTACCAACAGGGTACAAAAATAACCAAGTTTATTTAATTGTCAGATTCTTTCATCCAAAGCAAGGTACAATTTAGGCAGAATACAGTTGACTAGTTTAGGATTAAGGAAAGCCTTTCTCCCAGACTTAACAATGGCTCTCTGGAAGCCATGAGATTTGAATTTACAGCATTACAATCATTAGCACAGAATCAAAGATGAAAAGAAAAGGTAGTGACTTTAATAATTTCCATTTGGTGAGTTCTACTAAAGGCCTTCCTTCAATTCTTTCAATTTTATTTGTATATTTTATATAGTGCCTTTAACAATAGCCATTTACAGAATTCCAGATGTAGATTTAGATTCCTGTGGGATTTAGATAGTATACCAGAGGAGACAGTAGCAATGAAAAACTCAAAAGGGAACCTCTTCTAGGTGACACTGGATAGTGCAATTATAAATCATCACTCTTCTACAACTGTACACTGTTCAATTCATATAGCACTAAGTTTGGTGAAGCACCATGGTCTTTATAATTATAGCAGAGGTTTTTAGGTACAAGTCCACACTACACTGAAGAATGGGTGAATCTTGGGAATGAATTGTTTTTATTGCAAACTTTAGGTTATCCATGTTTATTCACATTAGAGCTTTAGCTCTATTGTTGTGTCCTTGCACATCTTTTGCTTTGTGTGCCACTCCTGGCCTTACACAAACAGGCTGCTAGTCATGCAACAAAGACAAATATTTTGCATTGGATTGCACTAGTTTATCTCTGAATACCAAGAAGAATTGTTGTCCTTATGACCCAAGCTTCTTCTGCATTTAACATGCCAGCTGATGAAACTGCAAACCAAAAATAAACTCTCATACACCAACACATTTATTGATTTTCCTTTTGCAGTCATGTGTCAAAGTGTTTGTAGCCATGTTTCAAAAGATGCTCCTATGGTGTTCACTCAGAAATAAAGGCTAAAAAAAAGTATGTTGATGCCTGATTATTGACACCTAAATGGCTCTGAGGTTTTTTTTTTGTTTTGTTTTGTTTTTTTAAGAATAATAGGATCTAATTGAATTGAGACCTTACAATCATGCATAGTATTCACAGAACAATTTTACATGTGAAATAGCCATTCAAGTGATGCACTGTTTCAAGTAATGTACATTATGTTTTCTTGATGATGTAAAAGACAGTAATAGTAACAGATAACAGATAATGTAGTGTATAGACTAGCCTCTGTTTATAATATGCATATTATGCATAATATGCAAACAGAAGCTGCAAATAATTATTTCCTAACCTCTCAACAGTGCATGTTGTCATCTCAAAGTTTTAGAGTTCTGGGTTCGATCCTGAGTTCAGATTACTGTGTGTGAGGACTTTTGCATGTTCTCCCCGTGTTCATGTGTGTTTCCTCTGGGTTTGGCTATCCTAGATTGCCCCTAAGTGTGAATGAGTACATGATGTACTGTATATGCGTGTGAATGGTGCCTTGTGCCCAGCATTCCTGGAATAGGCTCCAGACCCATTGTGATCCTGACCAGGATAAAGCGGTTACTAAAGATGACTGAATGAATAAAATGAACTTTATACATCCTCCTTTTATCATTATCTGTCACCTTTTCATTTCCAATTTCTCATTTTATTTTCATTCATAAAGTATTTCATTACTTTATTGACTTCAGCACGTTTAGTCATGTCTTCATATAGAAGCTATTTATCAGAGGTTCTGAGCTTCTGAAGGTCCTTGGGGATCCACCCTTCCCAACACTTTTCTTTGTATTCCAGTTCCTAACACACACAGGATTATCAGCATTCTAAAGTGGTTCCTGACCCTGGTTCCTGGAGTACATTTTCACACATCACATTGTCTCAAGAAAGGGACCAATTATAGTATTAGTTTTATCAGGCATGTTAGTTCAGGGAATGTGTTCTTGAACAATAAAGTGTAATGTAAAGGCATGGAATGGATGCTTTTATTTGCATGACCTTGTAGCATATTCAGAACATCCCACTTTGCCTGTTCTCTTTATTTTCACTTGTAATTACCCACACAAAGTTTTAAATAATGCAACATATTAGATATATGGTCATATTGTTGCTAGCATACAGTCATGCTGCACTTTTCCCCTAACAGTTCTTTGAATAGTTATTGGCCATTAGCTTCATAAAGGATTTCTATTAGAATAGGTAAAGCCTCTATTGTAGCGTTATACATAGAGTCTTTAAGTGTCCTCCAGAGAAACAAACCAAACAATCCTTAAGAGTGCAAAATGAAACTGTGTGCATGACCTTGAAGCAGGTTCAATATATCCCAGTTTTCTAAGACTCTAAGACTCTTCTTACACATTCTCACCCACACAAGCTTTACATAATGCATTATGTTCTTAATATCACATTATATTCTTAATATCATGCTGCTGCAACACTATAATAATACCAACTAATCCTAAGGGCGTTATACAGAACCTAGCACATACTCCAGCCCCTTTCTTAGAAATATACCAGACTATACCATTTCACATGACCATGTTCTCTTACTGTCCACTTTCTCTGCCTTTTCCATAAAATGAATTCAGTGCTCAAAAGCATACCAGTGGGGCCTGGCCTTTATCTTTTTGCTTATATCAAAATATGTGAGCCTAGCAGGATGTTTTACCAGTCTGCCACACTTTTCTTTAGTTTGTGTTGCTACCAGCATCAGTTACACATTTAAAGTTGTTCTTCACTGGTCCGCACAATACTACTCCAGTCGTAGCTGTGCCCTGACAGTGGTGGCCTTGAGTTGCCTGTAATATATGTCCATGACCATGTTTCCAGCTTCACTGATGGTACCTGAGGCAAAAGATGCTGAACAATTTGAAAAGTTAATTGTATTGTAATTCAACTACAGTCTCCTTGACTGATGGATGCTGCCTGGGTTTCAGTAATACCAGACCCTTCAAAGGACTTGACCCATCAATATCTCAGCTAGTGAAAGCCCTAGGCCAGTCGTAGGTGTATTTCTGAGAGTCAGGAATGACAACTGTGAGGATTCTTTATCAATCTGTGAATATTTGCATTTTGCCTTAGTCAGGAGTCCTACTAAAGCAAACGTGCACTTGGATATGCCAGCCTGTAGGATTACTGGTATAGCAAAACCAATGACTCCAACAGAGCTATTTTGACACCATTCATAGTCATTTGACCAAATCTTTCTGTGTGTTTCAGTAGCAGTTGTTTCAAATGTGCTGTACCTGCTGATTCATTTGGTAGGTGCTGTGCCAGGTATTTAGTCATCTCTTTGTCATCTTTCCATGTTACTATCCAACTCATATGCTTCATGATTTTACCTTGGACTGCACTCTAATGCATTGAATTTCACATTTATCTCTTCTGCCCTCTACATCACCTTGCTAACAATCTCTGCATTATTATTCTCATCTGAAGCAGCAATGATCATGTTCTCTGCTTTGACTGCATACCCTGAATGTATCTGTCTGTTCTTTTGTTGGAAGACTGCTGGCACATTCTGTGCTAAATTTCATTCCATAGATGAGTGGTGCTGTGTTAAGCTTAATCTGCCAGTTCCTATTCTTTGCATCACCTTTATCTGAACACAATCAACTGTTGGCATTTTGTAATGCTAACCTTTTATTTGTTTAACCTACATGAATCAAGACAGAGGCTGACTTTAGTTGTGACTAAACTATTAATCAAACTAGTTTGCTCTGTAACTGTAGTGATAACATCTACCTGCTCTGTGCTAATTTGTTATACCCATGACAGTTTCATCTTGAATCATCTCACTTTATTGGCAGTGTGGCAGTGACATTTTTGTTTCAATTTCATGTGTAATCGTAGCATTGTACAGTAGATGGGCTCCAGTATCATGGAGAACTTCTCAAACACCAGGTACGTATGTCTCAACCAGCTCCCTTGTTCAGTAGGTAGTGAATCAGCAAATCATGTATATGAGTTTGGGCACTGGTAAGGCTCACTACACATTGGGACACTGAGAACTGAATTTCCGGTGACATGACTACATACTCATGTTGTAAAACCTCACCAAAAATTAGTTTTACATGTCATATAAATTTGTTAGCTTAATCACACATATTTCTGTCATGTCAAGCAGGATCATAGGCAAGCTAGTGGATTAAAAAAATCATTAAACAAACAGTTTATAGAACGTCAAATAAAGTAAAAAAAAAAAAATTGCTAATGTAAGTAATCATTTGAGAACTACAACAACAATAACAAGCTACTTACAGTACATTTGTAGCCGGAAGTTGGCAGAGAGTTCGTTTTTCGAGCTGGGAGGCTTCAGAAAACATGACGTCACCTCCAGGAAGGGAACATAGTGAGCATCAATGCTCCCTGGTTGTTGCGGTGCATTGTGGGATTTTTTAGGGAGCGAACGTTCCAGTGCACTGGAAGGATTTTGCAATTGAGATAGCGCTTAAAATGGCCGACTCCCTGATCAGTGCCCTGACTACTGAATTAGGGATCTGATTGAGACACAGGGTTGCTGTCATTGAGACACATTGTTCATATGGGCTGCAGCAATTATTGAATGTCACCAATATTTGCTTTATTGTCTTAATGGGCAGTAAACTGTTAATCCCAAATGTGTTGTACAATTGCATGTTTAGCAAAATGGTAAATTGATCATTTTTATGCTCAGCTGAGGTCATGTACAACAGATTTGCTCCCACTTGCTCCAGTAGTCTCTGCTATCCCCTATTTGGTATGAACAGCAAAAAATTTCTGTTAAAGCAATTAACTACATCCACATTGCTAATCTATGCTGCTATGCCACACAAGTATTAGCTGTAGCAGAGTTAGATCCCTCAACACCAGCTCCATAAACCAAGAAAGCCCAGCAGCATCTCTACTTTCTGTGAAGGCTGAGAAAATCCCATCTCCCACCCCCTCCCCATAGTCTACAGATGGACTATCTAGAGCATCCTGAGCAGCTGCATCACTGCCTAGCTTGGAAATTGCACCATTTTGGATAGCAAGACCCTGCAGTGGATAGTGAGGACAGCTGAGAAGATCATTGGGGTCTCTCTTCACTCCATCATAGACATTTACACCACACGCTGCATCCACCAAGCTACCAGCATTGTGGATGACCCCACATACCCCTCACACAAACTCTTCACCCTCCTGCCGTCTGGCAAAAGGCACTGAGGCATTCGGGCCCTCTCGGCCAGACTGTGTAACAGTTTCTTCCCCTAAGACATCAGACTCCTCCACACACAAACACACACACACACACACACACACACACACACACACACACACACACATTCTGTATTGCATTTTTGTTCTTGCTACTGTATTTATAAAAATATTGTATTTAATTTCTTTTCACTACTATACTCTCTACCTGGCTGGTATATATGGTATAAGCTTGTCTGCTGGATACTTTGTCACAGTATGTTATGTTTACATTCACAGCATTTTTTATTATATTATTATTATTTTGCAGTTCCTGACATATCTGACACTTCCACACTAGAACTGTGTACTGGTTGGTGCTGCAATGTCTCTTACTGTGCCTATTGTCATGTTTTAGTAGTTATTGTACTGTCTTGTGTTATTTGCACATGCACTTTATGTAGAAATGTGCAGGTCTTATTTTGTTCTGTGTAGTCTCATGTAGTTTTGTGTTGTTTCATGTACTGTAGCACCATGGTCCTGGACTAATATTGATTTGTTTAACTGTGTACAGTACCAGCTGTATATGGTTGAAATGACAATAAAGCCACTTGACTTGAGATGCTAAAGCAGTGCCTGTAGTTACACATCCTCTTTTCTCAGACCTTGTATACAAAATCTCACCAAAATGTATTCATGTGAATTAAGAAGAAGCCTTTATTTGTCACATATACATTACAGGAAAGTGAAATTCTTTTCTTTGCATATCCCAGCTTGTTAGGAAGTTGGGGTCAGAATGCAAGGTCAGCCATGATGCACTGCCCCTGGAGGGGGGAGAGGTTAAGGGCCTTGCTCAAGGGCCTAACAGTGGCAGCTTGGTGGTGCTGGGGTTTGAACCCCTGACCATCTGATTAGTAACCCAGAGCCTTAACCATTGTGCCACCACTGCCCCAAATTACATGCAAGGATCATATATCCCAACTCCAAGTACTGCTTAGTATAAAACTATTTAAAGCATTATGTAAAATACAGTTATCTCATACAGCTAATAGAGTCAAACAAAGCATGCATTAACATCTGATTATGTTCACTCTGCCAGGCCACCATAACTGAGGCATTATAAAAATGAGATGATGTATTAAAGTGATCTGTGCAGAAAAGAATAAATCCAAAATGGTGTTACAGTTCTCCCCTAGCTCAGGTGTCTGTAAAATGTTGTGTGAATTCAGTGAAGGCTGCGTGAAGCACAAAATTATACAATGAATAGAAAATAGAAGAGTGGTGAGCACTTGCTGCCTACTCATGCGTCCGGATTTCATGCACCGTGTTAGAGCTTTAGAAGTGAAAGTGCATGGCTACACGGAAACTGATTAAATGCTTTGACCTTGTTTAGCGGGACTATGGAGAGCACCTCGAGAACCTAGCCATGCTTGTTTTGCCTCTGCTGTTGTTTTGTTGCTACAGGGTGCTGCGCTTTGGCATGACACTTTGATGAATCGATCGCTGCCGTTCCATACACCGGCAGGACAGCAATCCTACAGAGTGTCCACAAGCAGGACTCAGGAGAGACAAAGAGAAGAGAGAAAGAGAGAGAGAGTGAAATGAAATGAAATGAAACTAAATGAAATGTGTGTGCATGTTTCCCTTTTGTAGGAAAACATGGTCAACCAATACATTGACATTCATTGTAGGATAATGCCAGTCCATAATGATGGCATCTTTGTTTGTTGACAAGGATAAACCTTTAAATCCCTGTGTATATACACCAGAATAATCGATTTGTAAAACACAGCACTACTGATGTTGACTCAGAATGTGTGCATTCTGCTGTGAGAATATGATAGATTTTTTTTAGTAATAAGATTCATAAGACATAATTACATTTTTATACATACAAATCTCTCACTGAGGCAATATATTAAGGATATTCTCTCACTGCCTCTCTGTCTGTAGTCTGTATAGATCCAACTCTGTAATTTCATGTTCCTTTCACTCAGGCTAGACATAAAGAACCAGCATGATCAAGCGAATGGACTGACTCTGGCAGACTTTCATGGTTGCTAGTAATTTGAGTCCAGCTATTGCGCAGACGGGAGAAGTAAACAGAGAATGCTGCTGTTTCCAGAAAGCCGAGATTGCTGTGAAAACATTCCATCAGTAAGAGATTCGTTGTGTGTATTGTGGAGTAAACCTGGCTAAAAGCTAAAGCAATATCCAATGCTTATAATCAGTGGACATTATAAGCAGTTCTAGAATTTACTCCTTTTTTATTCATTATTATAATTCTCTACTTGGGTTTTGTATGACTTTCTAAGAACTAAAGATTGGGGTTTAATGAAGGGCTCTTGGAGTAATGTCTATAACATGAGAGGCAGGTAAATACAGTACTTCCACGGAGTCCAGCATTTTCCCTCAAATATATACAGTATTTTTTTCTGATTATCCATTTAAGTTCGGTAGCTACCTTTCATCTCCAAGTGTTCAGCCTGTAAAGCATACATGACATTTACAGGCATAAGAAACATGGTCTTAACTGCAAGACTAGCTCTTAAGACACAACAATATCCTTATGAATTTTATCCTTGATGAAAAATCAACATAAATATTTTGGTGTGTTTCTATTGGTCTGTAATGGTAGTTTAATGGAATGTGTTGTGGGGATATGCATGGGTTTTCGAATACCTGGTCGACTGAAAACTGAAGTCTCTATACGGATGTTCATTATGCCATTATGTTAACACAAAATCCATGAGAAAACATGGAAAAAAAATATTTTGCCAAGCCACATATTTTGATGCAGAGTGCAGCCCTGTCAAAAAAACAAACAAACAAACAAACAAAAAAAACATCTTGGCAGTTTTCACTTTCATGCAGATTGTGGGACAGAATAATGATAATAAATTTCCAATAATGCCCAGTACAACTCATTAGAAGCATCAAGCAACAATGGACATAAACCAGGGACTGGATTTCGCAGAGTTTTTCTGTGATTGCTGCAGCCAAAAATGCTTGATTTTGCTGCAGTTTAAATAAATAAATAAATAAATAAATAAAATAGTTATTTTTTTCTGGATAACTACTTAAATCAGCAAAATTGCAAGCTCCTCTGAATATTGCGGAGTTTGCTTGATTTTGCATTAATTTTAAAAACACAAAATCCTCAAGGGACTGACTGAGACCTTTTACACCAGAACTGACACTGCACACATGAGCTTTTCATTTTACACTGCTGTCACCTGGGGCATTCATTTTAATGTACTCATTCACTGGTTTAGTACACACAACATGCAAATAGTATCTGTGACCTTAAGATTATAATGAACATGTGTTTCCACTGTTTCCACAGGAACACTGGAAATTCTTTAATCCAATGAGATTTTCAAACATTCCACAAATGTCAAAGTGTCTGTAGCCTTTTAAACTCAGTGACAGTTTTTACTTACATGAAGTTAAATAATATATACATAAAATATCAAATACATAAACATGTGTGCCAACACTGACAAGAGAAACATTTAATTGAAGTGAAAACTGATGCTTGATCACACCACATTAAACACAGCTTTACGCTCTCCTAGTGGTTTACCAAATATCTGTTCATGAACTCTTACGGTTATCTGAATAATACAATTAGGCTCATTTTATTCAAATGGTTATCATCTACTCAAGCAAAAGGGCACTTTTGCTTTTTTGAGTTCTAACTGTATTTACTAGTAATCAGAAAATTCCTAACACAAACCTACAGGAATGATGAAAATCATTAAGCCATGAAGGTCCATTACATGTTACATGTTTTTTGGTAGTTTTTATTAGTTTTTTCCTTTGCGTAGTTAGTGTAACTCATTAGATCAGCTTGCTTAGTTAGCAATAACTAATAATCCTTTTTTTCCCTAGAGTTAGTTAACATAGTTTTTAACTAGTTAGCTTATGTGGTTTTACCAAAAACACTGCATTATCACACTACATTATCAACTGATGAAGTGGTATAAGTTTTACATACAGTAAAGGTAGCCATTGATCCAAACTCTTTATAACATCATATTACTAGCCAAGAGGAATGTGGAGGAAATGGGGTTCAACTTTTATCCTGTTTGTGCTCTAGATCAGTGGTTTTCAATCCTGGTCCTGGGGACCCACCGCTTTGCACATTTTGTACGACTCCTTTATTTAACACACCTCATTCAGACCATCAGCACATCAGGGGAGAGAGTCAAGAACTGAGCTGAGTGTGTCAGATATGAGAGACATACTAAATGGAAGTGGTAGTGGTAGGTCAGTGGTTAGGACATCTACTCAGAAGTTCAAATCCCAACACTGCCAAGCTGCCACTGCTGGGCCCTTGAGCAAGGCCCATAACCCTCAGCTGCTCAGTTGTATAAAAAAATTAGATAATTGTAAGTTGCTCAGGATAAGGGCAATGCTGTAGATGTCTACAACCTTTATAAATGTCTACAAATGTGCAGTGCTGTGTGTCCCCAGCACCAGGATTGAAAACCACTGCTCTAGATTTACTCCCATTTTAGTTCTCCAGGAGGTTATGGGCAAAGGATTGTGGGCTGAAGTAGCAACTTGGGGCTTGTTTGCCTTTTTTTAGTACTCAGGAGTGAAGAGAGGAGTGTCTATAACATGACTGACAAGGAGGATTTTCTAAGGCATATGATACACTGCCTTTAATGACAACAATTATTTTTAATCATTTTCTGCATATACATTCTTGTTATGTTTAACAGAAGACATTGGCATGAGTAAGATGAGTTACAGTAAGTGTGCATTTAGTCAATCCTCAGAAAGCTACTTCTGTACTGATACATGCGGTCCTTCATCAGTTAAATAATGGTTGTGGCTACAGCAGGTAGAAGTATAAAAATGTGTTTACTAGGTAGTTAAATGTCAGAGAAAATTGTTTCTATTTGAATATAGCAAAGCCTCGCTGATGCAACAAATGCTAGTGTTATTCCTTTAATAGTTACCATATTCCAAAGACAAGGCCGGCGTTCATAGTTTTATGACTTGTGGTCTTGTAGCTTCAAAAAACATTAGTTACATAAGTGGAATATAGTACAAGTTGGCCATTTACAAATTTGACCTTGTGCAAAGTGTGCTTCTTTAACATATGCTACAGGAGCATTAAAGAGCAGCATTAATTATGTCTGTATGGTTACTCTGGACTTACTTATTCAGTGCATCACCTGCATGCACTGTGCATTTCATGAAAGCAATGGAAACTTTAAATACCATGGCAACTAATTTCACATGACATATAGCATGAAGCATGGTTTGTTTGTCTATGTTAAATACTTTGGTGCATCCATAAATGATTGTCTGCAGTTCCTCTCTCTCTATCGATTACCCCTGAGGCAAAGACATACTCACTGGTTTTCATAAGCAAAGCTGCTAAGAGGAAATTTTACTAATAATATCTGAAGGGTGGGTTTTTTCCCCTGTTGTGATCTCCAGTGGTACTGCATTAATGGTGAGGTGACTACACTTACAACTCAACAATCATTGAAATGCTTCCACAATCGGCATTATACCTCTTAAAAACTCATTGTCATTAAATATATCAAACACAGGAACCTGGCTGTGCTGCTAATTCATCAGCAGCAGCCATTTAGAATTGTTTGTATCACTTTTAGTAAGAAAAAAAAAATCTTAATCTGAGTCTTAACAGGAGTTTCTCCTAAACTGGCTCAGTTACAAGTTATTTTTAGCTGTGTTTAGCTTTTTCTCCCCCCTAATAATGTGTACTATTGTGCTGTATTTGTTATTTATAGTCATTTGGCTGTTTATCTTCTTATTTTTACTACAATTTTGGATCATGCCAGTTCCACAATTCACCAAACACCCACAAAAATGTACTAAAAAAAGAAGCAAAGCACAATGTGTTTTGTTAAAGTGCTCATTTGCATGTTATCATTATTCCATAGGCCAAACTCTCCACAAAAATGCATCCCTACTTTTCAACAACATGTCAAACAAGCGTGACTGAAGTATGCCAACCCAAAAGGGAAAAATGACCTACTCAGAGCCATAAATCTCTGTTGGCACAATTGTTTTCCAGCCTAATGTGCCAGGGAATATGCCTCCAAACTACATCATAGCAGGATTAACCTAAGAATGTCCACCATTAGAATAGAAATCAGCAACCTCAGCTTTCCGGTGTGAAGCTATACATTAGCTTAATGTCTGTGTGGGGTGATGCTTTTGGCCATTAATAGCATGGCAAATGCAGTGGAAAGACAAGAAGATTGGCCCTACTTTAGTGAGGTGGCATCTTTTTTTTTCTCCAGTGGATTGGGCAGTTAATAACGCAAACAAGCAGAGAAGAGACACAACAATCCAAGTTGTGAGCATTTGTGCTGTAGCTAATGGTTTAACATTTCATATTCAATATTTGAAACTGCATATTATACACACGCATGCATAGACATACACACACACATTAACTCAGGCACTTCTGTAGAGGGTTCACATTAATTATGCATCCACGATGTCGAGTTACTAATCAGATATGCTGTAACTGACTGAGGTGAATGCTTTAAATCAGCTTGCATCTCAAACACAAATGATGTCAGTCATATCAAAGTGAGTCTGATATGAACGTGAATTGATTTAGTCAAGCAGAGATAGCTTAAAACAGATTGACCTTTCTGGTTATCATCCGAGTTCAGTAAGGGATGGATCTGTGTGGGAGTGCAAAGGATGCGGTATATTTTAGACAGGATTTTGTGCACTCTCAGCCTTATTACCAAGCCACAATGACCCAGTGTTCAGCTCTGTAGTATGGTCTTTCAGAGAAACTGGCTTCATCTTGCTCTACGCTAACATGACATTAGCTGCCTCATGCTTACATTTCTGCACACCAATGCAATGTTCAATCATTGAAGGATTCATTTGCTGAATAACCGACCAGCATCATTCTTATAGACCTATACAGCTCAGCCTCTTGTTTTCCAGACTTTCGGAGCAAGGTCATGTTTGCGAGAGAGTTTATTTAGCTTCTCTCTAAATAATACTCTTTGAAACGGCGAGCTGAAGGGTTGGGCCAGAGGAGGAGAGAAGAGATGTCGCACGACCCATGTAGCCTGTTTGTTTATTGTTCACTGCTCAGGCCAAAGCAGTTTTCATGCCATCCCCATGACAACGAGGATGGAACGAGGGAGTGAAAGGACAGAATCTCAATAAGAGGATCCCCTCTCTACTTCGACCTTACCAGTCATGCAGCTCTGACTCTACTCTCTTTTCCTAACCAGATATTACTGTCATTTTATCTTCAAGAAAGAATGAAAACAGTATAAAGGAAGGCTTAACAACTAAGAACAGATCTGAGAGTTCTTCATCCACCTGCTTTGTTGAATTTATCTTGCTTTGTTTACTTCCATTTCTTGTATCTTGAAATTTTCATTTAATTTGTGTTACAAGCATATCCAGTAGCAGTACTTCCTTGTTCATCTGCGAATCTGCAGTAAAGGTTATCATTTTTAGAAAGCAAATTCTTCTGTGCCGTTTTGTCACATCTTCTGGAAATTTTGAATGTAATAATGTGGTGCAGTTATATTTTCTTTTAAAACAAGTGTATTATAATCCCAGGAACACTGGGTGTGAGGTGGGATTACACCCTGGATAGCCAATTCACCTACCAGCATGTTTTTGAGAGGTGTGAGGACACCAGAGAACTTGGAGGAAACCCACATGGACATGGGGAGAACATGCACAGACAGTAAACTGAGCTCAGGACTGAACCTGGGATCCTGGAGCTGCACCATAGTGCAGCCCACCAAAGTATACTACTGATTCTACACTTATACCAGAGATGATACTGACATGATCTCAGTTATGGAGCCTGCTCTGGTAACTTCTTTTTCGAAACAGAATATGGTGGTGTGTCCTCTGTTCCCTAGCTCTGTGTCATGCCATTCATGATGATCCAGTGGGTTCAATGGATAAAATACATCAGCAACAAACCTGATGCACAAACTCAATAGTTTCCAAGGAAAAATAAGGTATTCAGTAAATGAAAACAACAAAAATAAATTATGAACAGTATTAATATCAAAATTTAGTATTTAAGCAAACATAGTCTTTCTTTTATTTAATAAACATTGAGAAGGAATTGCAGTAGAGATCTGACATTTCTTTATCTGTTTACTGATCTGTGTTTTCTGATTTGTACTGAATGCTTCTTGGTATTCAGGGTTGTCTCTTTTCACTGTCTGACTCAGGCACAATTAGTTTTATCCTGGGGCCTACTGGTATTGAACCAGTGTCCGTAAAAAAAACATTGGACCAACTCACTCACTCACTCACTCACTTACTCTGTTCAGAAAGCTGAAGATTCTCCACTCAGCACTACTGATACTCAACCAGCCTTTGTTTGGATCTATCATTGAGAATATGATGACCAACAAAGCACCAGAAGAGGCATCTACCATGATGCTTTGCATAAATTACAGTTTATAATACCTCATACAGTATGTTTTTAAAATGTTCCATTTAACTATTTGACTTCGTTTAAAACTGTTGTGTATTTAAATAAGTAATCAAATCAGATTTCATTACTTTATTCAATCATAACTTACTGTCTTGTAGTGTCAACCACAAAACATGACATGTCTTATCTATACTTATCCATACTGATGTGCCCTTTGCATATAATTCATAACACATAAACATTAGGTCTGATTATTTCTTATTGTGCACGTACTGTATATTAATAGGCTTCAGTTTTGTGCCTCTTGTCTAAAATTGACGTCCTGAGTTGGTCTAATTCACAAAGAAATGTAAAACGTGATCTATATGATCTCACTGATTTCTGAAACACCACTCCATTGCTGCATATCAAGTAGTTTTGATGAAATCACAGATGAAATAATCTACTAGTCTGCTCTCTTTTCTTTCAATCATTCATTCATCTTCAGTAACTGCTTTGTCCTGGTCAGGGTTACTGTGAACCCGGAGCCTATCCTGGGAACACTTGGTGTTAGGCAGAAACACACTGGGTGGAATGGCAGTCCATCACAAGTCACCATGCACACAAGCATTTGCACACTCAAATATACCTCAGGGAAATTTAGTGTAGCCAATGCACCCAGCAAGTTTTTGAGCAGTGGGAGGAAACTGGAGATCATGGAATAAACCCACATAGAGATAAGGGAAACATGCAAAACTTTGTACAAACCTGAGGCCAAGATCAAACCCGAAGTTACGCTACCTGCTGCCCCACTCTGCTGCCCCTATTATTATTATTAGTAGAAGTAATAGTATTTTTACTATTATTATTATTATCCATCCATCCATCCATTTTCTGTACTGCTTATCCTACATAGGGTCGCGGGGAGCCTGGAGCCTATCCCAGGGGACTTGGGGCACAAGGCAGGGGACACCCTGGATGGGGTGCCAACCCATCACAGGGCACAATTGCACACACATTCACACACTACGGACAATTTAGATATGCCAATCAGCCTACAACGCATGTCTTTGGAGTACCCGGAGGAAACCCCCTGAAGCATGGGGAGAATATGCAAGCTCCGTGCATACAGGGCAGAGGCAGGAATCGAACCCTCAACCCTGGAGGTGCGAGACAAATGGGCTAAATCTAAGCCATTATTATTATTATTATTATTATTATTATTATTATTATTATTATTACTACTACTTCTAGTACTACTACTAATATTAGTAAGACTACTAGTAGTATTAGTAGTAGTAGTAGTAGTAGTAGTGCATATATCTTGCTGTAATTTCATTCAAAAGCAATATAAATCTATTTATACAACAGTTAGTTGGTGCACTAATCTCACTAGACAAGCACCATTCCAAGACTAATTCTATTTAGTATAACAGCACTGGGACATTTTACATTTAACGTTTGTATCACTCCACTTCTCTGTGCTTGCTGTATAGAATTCCAATTCTAGCAATAGCTCATTACACTGAAAGCATAACTACACTTACTACAGTCTGTCTGTGCATTGCATGGCAACACACAAGGATATATCCCGTTGTGGCTTCTTTGGGAACTATTTCTGTTGACTGAACAAAATATTTGGCCAAATTGTGTCTGAAATGTCAGTTAGTCAGTTTTTATTTCTTGTTTATAGAACTGTCGTTTGAAAGCCATTGTGTTGTTGTACTGAATATCAGGACAGCTGTGATTACCTACAGCTGAAACACAGACATACTGATATTATATTCAGTACAACACTCTTGCTCATGTGATATTGCTTAATTAATAATAATTCCAGTAAATGCTGTAATAAACATTATAGTGACCTCACAAACCTGTTACATTTAAAACTGTTTTATACTGTATTAATATGTTTTTCAGCATATACTGTAGCTATACACCAGCGATTTCAGCAAGTAGCCAAATGCATGAAATGAAACCTGTTTAACTGTGTTGCCTACATGTAGCCTATAGTCTCAGTAGGGTCCTCTGGTACAAACCAGAGAATGATGGACACCTGTGCTTAAGTATATACAACTGTGACAGATCCTCGGCATCGACAGAGATTAACGCAGCTAACAACCTCCTGCTGTCAGTGCACTAAAACATGATGGCTGCTCCTCTCCTGCTGGCTTTTTCTTCACTGAATTTCTCTATAAACTACTGTTTATTTTTCTTTCTCTCTCTCTCTCACTCTCTCTCTCTCTCTCTCTCTCTCTATATATATATATATATATATATATATATACCAGCTTTATTTTCTTGCAAGGCTTCTATATACCATTTGAATTTAAAAAAAAAAAAAGGAAAAAAAGGAGAAAGAGAAAATGTGTGTGTCTCTTGTGTAATAGTTTCAAAAATAACTGGCCATGTTTAAACGATGCAGTAAATAATAGAGCCAATTAGCAAGGAGAGAGCATTCCAGCACTAAGAGAAAGGCAGGAACAACAAAGCAGCTCTGGTGCTGGAGCCATGAATGGAATAAATATGTTGTCTAATCTAATCACAAAGAAAAAATAAATAAATAAATAAATAAATAAAGCAGTAAACGAGAAACTTGAGTAGGCTACAGGACTAATGCAATCTTTGCTGCCAATCTTTCTTAGATATAGGTCAATCAAGTACTTGACATATTATAAGACCAAGATGTGCTTGTCCAATACTAAATCACTGATACACAACACAAATAACAAAATGTCTAGAGTTGAGTCGCTTAACCAAATAAGTACTAATACCAGTACTACTGAAACCATAAACTCAACTGACTTATAATAAACAACTGTCTTCTGTGGCTGGCTGTGAAATGGCGCATTGAATATAACATATCACTGTATTAAGATATTTTCATGTTGCCTGACTCTAATGTTGATGGAAATGTCACAAGATCCCAAGCTAACATGTAAAAGACATGTCATGCTGGTAGCAAGACATACCTTTTATTCTCTTGCCAAGAAAGGCAAACACCTGAATCACAGCTATGAAGATCCTCATGGGAATAAAATGACCATAATCTTTTTTTTTTTCCTCAGACACTCTAAAGAAATGCCATTAAGCAGGTGAGCTTGTGTATGTAGCTGACTCAGACCTCCTACTCCTTATGCCATTATGCAATCTGAGAGAGCTGACTGCAATGCGAAATGACAGGAAGAAACATAAACCCGAAAAGGGAAAGTACAAGCTGAGACTATGATGCTATTATCATTAGGAATCCGCCATGGGGTCTGGAAAGGAATGCCCATTGCTTCGAAAGGACCATGCTTGTGTTCACTTCTTGCCATTATAAACCCACTTTGGTATAATGACCACATCATCAGCATTTACCTGAAACCACCACAGCAATTACAACAGAGCCATCAGCACATCCTGTTACCTCATTATGTTAAAACAGGGCTATGATATCTGATGTTTTTACATCCAGTATGAAACTGAACTTGTACACAGTTCGCTCAGTGTCTTTCTCAATTTAGTTAACGTTTATGACCACAGCGTCATTCTGTAAAATGAAAATCAAAATAATGGATTCAGTGTGTACTGGTTACATCTACACTACACTATTGGGATTTCCAGGTAGACGATGCTTCACCCGAAGCAATGATGGTGTTCCAGTATTAGTTTTCCATACAAACAGAGGGCCAGATGTTAAGTTTTTCAGTAAAGACAACCATTTGTGCATGTCAGGACATATCTCTACTGCAGTTTCATGGGATGGTGTGAAGCTCATACAGCACCCACTTAAGCCTGCTGGCTTTTAATGTGACTTCAAGCACTCAGGAGCTGTGCATGGTCCTTAATGCACTGCCGCTAGAGATTCTGGCAGAAAACCCTGCGCTGTCTTCTAAAGCACGTACCTACCATTTGCTCTTTGTACCTCTGTAAATGGAACTCTGAACAAGAGCTACAGTAAGCTCTTCACTGTAGCTCTTGACTGAGCTTGTTGTCTACCTTTGGCGCTTAATATCGAACACCTATACAATGGGATGCGTATTTCTTGGGCATAATGACTCCAACATAGGCATCCCACAAAGCTGTTGAATGCTTGATTCTTATCAGTAAGAATGTGTTGATCAATTTCTATAACAGCACCTCTGACAGTAATTCGGGCTGGATACATAATCATTTCTATAGTAACAGCTCATTCACAGGGGCTTGTATGGTAGATGCTGCTGATAAAGAGATTTTTAAAATGTGTGGAATCCTTGATATGCTGACACTTTCTGTGAGGTGACATTAATTTAGCATTTTTGGAAGGAGACTCCAGTGTCAACGCTTTAAAAGTTATAGATAAAGCTGTCATTTTCTTTAAAATGGTTTCCACCAAGGGAAAGTCTTTTTATTTTATTAACTTCAAGAACGAGAAAAAAGATAGGTTGGTGAAGGAATGACAGTTTATAGTTGTTATAATATAAGTAATAACAGGAACTAACTAAATGAAACTGTAACTAGATAAACAGTATAATTTGTTGCTCTTTAATTAAAAAAAATATTTGGCAAATTGAGGATAAGAGGAATAAAACACCTCAGGATGTGTTGTTACTGGAAAATTCAGGACTGTGAAGGAAACACAACACTGCCATGTTGTTGATTATATTGGTTTAACAGTGTTAAATGTTTATTCCTTACATATCATGTTGTTTCGAGTCATTTATCATGATTTATAATATCCTGATAATCATTACTGCATCACATTTATTACTCATTCAGAGCAGACAAGTCAGTTCTCTTGGCTGAATTATTATTTTTTTTACATTATTGTATATCAAAAATAAAGCATTTCAAAAGCTTACACTCTGTAGACATTCTTCGGAATGCAACAAAGAAATATGGACAATATTTCAAACTCTCCATCATCACCATTTACCTCCATGTAGGAGAAGCCAACGTGATACAAGCTGGCATGTTGCATTATTGTTTTTTCAAACATAGCACATTAGATATGCAACTATGCTTTAGTCTCTCTAGAGAAATCTCTGCAGGATATATTTTAAGTTTACTTTAAACACCTGTCACTGCAGGGCTGAACTTATCCTATCCCAGGTGATGCATGATAATGAGGAAGCTGTAAAAAGAAACAAGCCCTTTTCTAGAAGCAAATCAAATATGTTACGCTTCCTGCTTTCTCCATCAGTTAAAGTTTATACCCTATAAGCCAGCAAATGTGCACACTCAAATGCTGCCATTTTACATTGTTAGATATGTAACAGCATAAAAGTAGTTCCTTACTCAAAGACTTCTCCAACATGATGAAGAAAGACTGAACAGAGCCTTACAATAAGTTGCATCATTGAGATGCTACTAATTTTACTAAGCCATCTATTATCTATGAGATCTGCAAGATACAAGATATCCTGATTCAACCAAACTTAAAAAGTATGATGAAGTCTAAATGAACCAGTCTTGAATTAAACCCTAAAGCACTGAATTCAATCTCCATTAATGACCAGATAACCTTAAAGCTACATAAACCTTTAACATTGTAAGTGATAACACTGTTTGAATATACAAAACACTGAACTTACACGCTGTCTAACAAACAGCATTAAACCATAGTGTGAACTTAATGGCATGGATGGGTGCTTTACTAAATCCTGACTATGTTCACATCATTTCACAACTTCCAGAAGACTTCTAGAGGTCGTCATTAACACTGTGGCGCTAGTATGTCTTCGGAATGATCTGTGGTCCCATAGTGGGGAAATAAAATGCCCCAAAACATCACGCTTATCCTGAAGAAACTGTACGTGGTGCTGTATATCGATTTCCTTTGATCTTCCTCTCCAAATCTTGAATTAGCGGCCGTCAATTCAAAAGACACCTTAAACATTCCCTCGCATGAAGTATAAAGATCACTACCTTTAGCTATAAGGGTTTAATAATATAAACTTCCTCGCATGTGGATTTATTTCTGTTTTTACTGAGATATGGTGAAGCTTTGGTGCCGCTTAATGGGAAAAAAGGGCAACTGCTTGGGGGGCCGTTTTACCGGAGCTGTGCAAACGAGGAACTCAAAAACAAAAAGCCATGCAGTAAGTAAACTACCTCTCGCAGCTTAACACAATAAATACACCACGCCTTTGTATGGAATACATTATAAAAGCGGGAAAAAAGCCAGGCAACGCGGCATCCTATGAGAGATCAGTAATAAGATTAAATTCTTAGACTTAATCTAGAACATTTCCGTCCAAATGATTATTCTTTGGAGAGTGCACGGATTCCTAGCTAAATTACAGTGAATGTGAGAGACAGAACTTATCAGAAACGTACAGCTATCTGACTTCATTTATTTAAGAAAACGAGTGACATAAGAATGCGCTTTTTTAATCTGATGAACTGTTGCTATTCGTTAAGCCATTAGGCCAACAGCCCGTAAGTGACTTTTAAAAGTTCGCCCTGCCGCAGAACTCCAATCTATCGATGAGTGATGCAATATTGTTTCGTGTATAGTAGAGTGGATTTTCAGAAATGCCTTGTGATGAAGGATAGCGCCAAAATAACGTTTTGTTCGCGCGTAACGGTTATGCCACCCCCGCACACATGCCCCCGTCCTAATAAAAACCCTTATTCTTTCTCGCCCCCTCACACGCACGCGCTCGCACACACACACACACACACACACAAACCTCTCATGTCGAGCATTTCTTTCAGGCACTTTAGGTACGTGTTCGAGTTTGGGATAAACTGCCATGGAGGATGTTTTAGTGGAAAACGTGACGTTTCGTTCAACGAATCCGTTTTACACAACATGACAGCACGGCGCGTTTATATCTACAAATATCCGCATAGAAACGGCTTGTGGGCTCATCGATGATCCAACATAAAGCAGTCATGTCGCAATATTTAGCCTGTAACTAGACTGCGAGGAAACTAAACGTGTAGATCATTCCAGTACTCGGCTTATCATGTAAGGTGCATTCGTGTGGGCTGCTCAGATCCTGAGGAAGAATAACACAGAGCGGATACACAGCCCGTTCCAAAAAGCATCATTTTGTGCACCAGCAGCATATTTCAGACACATTTAACGTGTATACAGTGTGAAAAGGGTATACGGCAGGTGGTCCATAGTGTATACAGTGTATATAGCGAGCCAGGGTGCGCATGCATCCCCGCGCATCAACCGCCGCTCCGCGCGCGCCAACTGCAGGAACTTACCGTTGCCGCGAACCGAGGCGGCGAGCAGCGCAATGTACAAGAGCAGAAGCCGGTTCCAGGGCTGCGAGGGTACTCCCGCCTTCATTAGCGCGAAAAGCCTTATTCTCCCCGATTTCCCTGCACATTCACAGGCAGTCCGTACAAGTCCCGCTCCATCCGATTTCAAAGTGGCGCCCATGGCAGGGATTTGCGGGTTTGTTTGCTGGGTTGTTGTTGTTGTTTTGTTTTGTTTTTTTGGTTTGTTTTTTTTTTGCGTTTCGGCGGCGGATCACTATTATCACACGGTTTTCACGGGAAGATTCGCTTCGCGTCGGCGCTGAGAAAAATCCCCACGCGTCGGGAGCGGGCTCGCGCAGGCGGACTGAACCATCTCGCGCAGACTGCGGGGTTCGCGGGTGCTGCGGGAGGATTTCACAGCAAAACCGGAGAATGGAAGATTATGATAACGAGAGCTCCGTCTTTTTTCGTCTTTTTTTTCCAATGCAGAGTCCAGACAAATAGTACACGCTGTATAGAAGGGAAGGATGTGGTTTAGGGTTTAAAAGCCTTTGGCAGGCTGCTGTGACCCGCTCCACGCGCTTCCTCTCTTCCGACTCCGTGCGTCCGTGCGTTCTGTTTCCAATTAATTAGTGGAACTCATACGTTTCAGCCTCTCTCCACATGAATCATAGGACACACACACACACCAACTCCGCTCAAAAGTTTGCAGCCTCCGTTTCTTTCTGAATCATTGTGAGGTGTGGACGTGGTCGATAAGGCATTCCCTGGACCGCAGCTCCTTTAGGCGCACTGCATTAGTAGTCTCTCAACGACGCCGAAAGTCCGACTGCAGAGAGCGCATCTCTCTCTCTCTCTCTCTCTCTCCCCCCCGTCTCGCTCTCGCACTCTATCTCTCTCTCTCACACACACACAACCACACACACACACTGGCACTGTGGCTCACAGTCTGTTGCTTTGAAGATTTTATAGGATAGTAGTAGTAGTAATAATAATAATAATAATAATAATAATAATAATAACAACAACAACAATAATAATAATAATAATAATAATAATAATAATCGTATTCATGTTATGAAATGTTCCCAACTGTACGCGCCCCTGTGTGTGTGTGTGTGTGTGTCCGCACGCGCGCGCACTCGAGGGTGTAAGTAGAAGTGCAACACGTCAGTGAATTGATGTCACATTACTCATACGATGACAGGACTAAATGCAAGTAGGTAGTCTATATAACTACTATATTTCTCATAAAGAAATAAATACAATTGCAGAAACACGTATATAGCGTTGTTGTATACGGCATACGGCATTGTAATATATTAGCTATACGTAACACCACCTGAAAATTTGGCCTCTGTATTAGCTTTCTTGTGTTTCTAATTCGGTTGTATTGGACGTCATGCAAGTTTAGTCGGATTCCGAGTTGTCAAGTCGAGTCCGTCATGCAAGTCCGAGTCGTCCTGGTTGTTTTTGTTTACTTTCGGAATGAATTACATCGTCCATCTCAATGCAGACATTACAAACGCGAAGGCTCAATCATGCGAGACTAATCTACAATTATTGACCGTTTTATATCAAATCACAATCCGCGCTGTCACTCTGTATAAAATGTCTGCACCCTCTGGTGTGGAGAGACCGAGAGAAAGCCCTGAGCACGCTTCGTGTTCCGCGCTCGGGCCTTTGCCGAGATCAACATGGATCCATTCAGACATTCTTGAGGACGAGCTGGATAGAGTGTGCTTTAGAATATGGAGACGCTCGGTTTTGGCCCAGAGGGGCGTATGGCCACACAGCAGAAAATGTCCACAGGTTTATGCATGAATCGCTAGTGATGGACATCAGCAGCATCAGCTCACAAAAGCGGAGATCTTAGCTGGAATTTGAGTAGCCAGGCTGTGTTTGTCAGAGGTCAATATCTTAGGCACATGCGTCCATTAAACAAAAACAAACAAACAAACAAAAAAAGACAAGTTCCAATTACTTAAAAGTGAATTTTAATCCATCCATCCATTTTCTGTACTGCTTATCCTACGCAGGGTTGCGGGGGACCCTGGAGCCTATCCCAGGGAACTTGGGGCACAGGACACCCTGGATGGGGTGCCAACCCATCCCAGGGCACAATCACACACATTCACACACTACAGACAATGTGGAAATGTCCATCAGCCTACAACACATGTCTTTGGACAGTTGTAAGGAAACCGGAGTACCTAGAGGAAACCTCTAAAGCACAGGGAGAACTTGCAAACTCAGTGCAGACAGGGTGGAAGCAGGAATCGAACTCCCAAGCCTGGAGGTGCAAGGCAAATGTGCTAAACACTAAGCCACTGTGCTCGCCAAAAGTGAAATCATGTTTATTTTTTAATTTAATTGATTTATTTTAAAGCTCCCTAACCCACCCTTGTGCAAATTGTGCCCTCAGCAGGGCAGGTGAGGGTACAGGTGGCAATATTGCGAGCATTCCTTAGCAGGTGGCATATTGGATTAAGCAGATCCTTAGCACTGTAGCAGGCTGCCAGTCTCCATGTTAAGTGGTGATGCAGTGGTGTCATGGCTTCTCCTGGAGATTTGGTTTGCCCCGTCAGCAGCTGGGCAGCTGAACATTTTAGTCATGTATGTGAGTGTTCTTTAGAGTAAGGAGCACCAGCCATGGATGTTCTTCAGAACATTTTCTTTGCAGATGGATCTTGAAGCCCCTGTCTGGTAACCACTGCTTTGTTCTGCTCTGGTAAAAACAACAAGATCTGAATTATTATTTTTTATTTTATTTTTCTATTGCCATGTCATACTAACTCTTCCTTGAGCTTTACAGTGACTATGCTTGACTATGCTTTTTTTTTTTTGTCTATTTATTACATTGGGAATGCAATAATGACCCGGTTTTAGCACTGTATTGGCAAATTATTGGCACTCATCTTGTATTCTGTCTCAGGCAGAATACTGCATGTGATGTTAATGACTCTTCATGATTTAGCAGCACCAGCTTTGAATAAACCCAGGCCACTACATTAGCTGACTGATTTGGAATAATTATCAAATGCTTTAATGTAACAAAGTCACTGTTCTACAGCTGTGCTTTGGGTTCTTTGGAAACTATGACCCATCTAAGTAGTTTGTCAAAAATAGGCCACTAGGGCTGTATCTGGAGTTGTACATTGTTCCTTTTCTGTGGCCAAACACTTTGATGCAATTATTTCAGGAGGATCAAGTCACTGTCTGCATCTGTGACTTGTTTTGTGAATGCAATGATATACACTCACTGTTCACTTTAATAGGAACACCTGTACACTTGCTCATTTATGCAGATTCCTGTTCTAGGCTGACAGGAGTGGAACCCAATGTGGTCTTCTGCTCTTATCAACAATGTTTCCCAATGTTTTTTGTTTTTCACACAATCCTGTGTAAACTCTGTTGTGTAAAAGACTGTTGTGTGTGAAAATCCCAGGAGATTAGCAGCTTATGAAATACTCAAACCAGCCCATCTGGCACCAACAACCATGCCATGGTTAAAGTCACAGAGATCACCCCCCCCCCCCCCCCATTCTAATGCTTGATGTGAACATTAACTGAAGCTTCTGACCTGTATCTGCATGGTTTTATGCATTGTGCTGCTGTCACATGATTAGCTGATTGGATTTTCAAGTGTGGTAAGCAGCTCTTTGCTAATTTGAGCATAATTCTCATAATAAAACTTTGGCTAATGCCTGTCATCTTGCATCATGCACCTGCCCTTTGGATACAGCAGCTTGTATCACTCTCCCTGTGGACTGTAGTACTGAAGGAGTAGAGAAGTAGAGATAGCAAACTTCGGTTTGCCCACTGCTCTTTGCTTGTGCTGGCTGACATTTGCCATACTGCATTATTTCTTGTCTAAGTGATGCAGTGAGCTCTGCTTCTTGTACTGGGACGCAAAGTGTGACAAGCCCAGTAAATGCTGTGATTGTTATTATTATGTTTTTTTTGTGGGAAGGGGTATCTCCATCATGGCAGACATTTTATTTGGGTCAGGCCTGGTACCATCTCCATTATACGTACGTCTATTTTGACCTCAGACACCATGCATAACATTTTGTCAATGTTTTGTTTTTTACTTTGGGCCTGTCCATTAAGCGCTAATGATTATGACTTATGGAACAGCATATGTCCTAGGAAAATCTCCAAAGTTTGCTGAGTTCATTTGTTGAAATACCTCACTCGCTAACTTGATGCTGAAGGGAAAGCAGAGGAATCTGCCCCACGGTTGAATGTGCAGAGGTCAGCACATCCACAGATAACCTTTTTCAGCCAAACTGGTGAATATTTTATGCCAGTTGTTTCGGACATCTAGTGTGTGCCTTGTTAAGGTCTCTAGGGTGAAGGGAGATACTGTAGAAGCCATCCTTCTTTTCAGTAATGATTATTCACTCATGATATTTACTTTATAGATAACCCCTCTCTGTTTCTAAGTCATGCAGTGTCTCCTTCAGCTTGTCTCAAACTGCAGATGGAATCTTTCTGCAGCCATGGATTACTGGAGCCATACTGGGATCTGCATATACTATGTCATGAAACCCTGGAAACAAACCAAGTCCTTCAGTATTGCCAGAGTAGCTCTTCTTTGCTAGCAAGCACTGGGGCAGAGGGTGAAAGTTTAAGATTCCTGCAATTTGTCTGTTGTCGCTCTGGGCAGAATGTAAACCTCAGCAACAGTGTCCAGCTGAAAATTAACTAGCCATCCTCCAATATTCAGATTGGTGAACCCTACCTCGAGAGGTGATCTTGATCACTTTGCAATTTGTCATGGCTTGTTCATGAACAGCAAGACCTGCACATTTAGACAAAGTGATTTCCCCCCTTATTTCCTACATTAGGCATGACATAGGCTTGGCTTATGTGTTTTCTCAAAGTGGTTGCACATTCTGTTTGCTTTTACATCAACACTGATTGAAAAACTAGGATTTGCATTGCTAGGTCTATCTCCAGGTGTCATGAGACCCTTATTAGCTTTAATGGCATGACTAGATTACTCATTATATTCAGTGGACAATGCCTTGACTTGGGGAGTCGTGACATCTCTGGCTTAGGGCACATGTCTAATATGAGGTTTGATAAGATTTTCTCCCTTGTCTGCGATGCTAAAAAACTATTTTGTCCCATTGCATTAAATCAGGGATGTCACACCAGCCAATAGAGAGCCACAACCCTGCAGATACAGTGCCCTTCACTAATATTGGTACCCCTGGTAAATATGAGCAAATAAGGCTGTGACAAATTGTCTTTATTGTTTAACCTCTTGATCTTTTGTTCAAAAAATACTCTGCTTTCATGGATATCAAACAATTGCAAATACAACTCATGTTTATCAATAAAAAAAACTTTGTTAAATATAGGTGTGCAACAATTATTAATTACTCCCACTGATATTTTACATTTTTAATACACCTGGGTGACTAGGAACAGGAAATTGTTCAACAATGTGTTCCTGTTTCACAGGGGTATAAATATGAGATAACATATAGGCCAAATTCCCTTAGTCATTCATAACAATGGGTAGGACCAAGGAATATAGCTGTGAAGTGCAGCAAAAGGTTGTTGAGCTTCACAATAAGAATTTTTAAAAAAAAATCTGTTTTTGTGGAGCATCCCCAATATAAGTCCTTGTGTAAGTTGTTACTACAGAAACAGGACCATTAATATAAACCTTGTAGCCAGAACTACTGTCCAAACTATACTGTTATATAAAATTAATCAACACCTTCTGACCAATCAGAATAGAGAATTCAACAGTGATGTGGTATAAAGCACATATAAAGTGGTTCTGAAAGCGGGGTTCATGAAGCTTATCCAGGGCGTCCATGATTTTTTAAAATTTTTGGTTGCAGTGGTGGAAATCACACCCCACCATTATCATAGTAATATTTATTGTTGGGTTCTTATAGTTATTAGCCTATCTGGCTGGCCACTTGAATTAAATGGGTTTAATCTAAAGCTTATTAGCTGAAGAAAAAAAACAACTCTTACAATCTCTGACCTAATGTGTTCTGTCAATAGAAAGTTCAAGAATACATTTGCTCCAATAAACAGCCAGAATAATATTGTACACATTTGAATAATGAGCCTAATATTTGTGTTCATAAAATGTATAAAGTGGGTCTGTGGAATTTTTTAGAGCTAAAGAGGTCCCTGGTTGCAAAAGGTCCGAGAACCTCTGGTATAAAGAACATTAAGAACTAATAGCTTTTGCTGAATGACCAAACGTGTCTCACTAGGAGTACTAAGATTTGAAAATATGACATTTGTCATACAACATATTTGTCACTAGCACAGAGCAGTTCAGTGGTTTATCTCAAATTGAACTGTTTTCTTTGTCATCTGATTTAATCTGTTATAATTTCTGTTTCATATCGAGAGATCCTGATTAGAAGATGTTTGAGCGACAACTGCAATACCTCCTCAAGGCCACTGAATTATGTAAAGTCCAGCAGTGTGGCTCACTCATAACCATCTGGAAGTTTGCACAGGACTTAAGTTCCTAGCTCGCTGTGAAAAGAGTAATTCTCCTTATTATTATATGCCACATCTCATAATACAATCAAAGTGGGTATAAGGAAAATAGGACTTTTACCCCATTGTGCCAGATCTTTCAACACTGTATACAAACAGTAGCTTACTGAGTTTATATTTCCTAAACATTGCATATTTTATATACAGTATATGCAAATGCATATAATCCATTAGAGTGTAAAAGATTACATACTCCACAGTTTTAAACAAAAAAGTGTGTGTCTCTATTTTATAATCTATCTAAAATAAAAAAATATATATATATATTTTAAGAAGTTAAAGATGAAACTTACAGGCTGTATCCTATATGGCTGTAATGAGACAATAATCTAAAACATTAGGCAACATTTGGAGAAGACTGTGTATCTGGCAGAATATAAATTATTATAGAAAATGTAGCCTATATCGCATTCAGATTGGGAAATGCAAGCTTTTAAACTACTGAAATTTTTTTTTGTTATTTTACTATTAATACTCTACTATTAATAATGTACAGTATTCAAATATTTTTAATAATTTTTTATTTTTAATGAAGGAACATCTGTCAAATCCTACACAATGCATTGCTGTAATAAACTATCCTAAGGGTATGCAAACTTTTGACCTGATTGTAATAATGTTGCATGAGCAGAACAATGCAAATGTGTAGAAAGTTATTCACATGGTTGGAGCCTGTCTGCAGGCTGTGGCTCATTGACCAGAGTGCCTCTATTAGCTTATGATGCATCTGTGTGAGATAAATACAGTGTGGTTTCTATTCTCAGGTTAGTGGGGCAGTATGAGTTGGAAGACTGGACCTTGTCGATGAAGAGAGAAAGGGCCAGATGCCTCACCATCAGCATGACACCATGGCTCCTGACCCTGACAATCTAGATGAGACCATAAGGTTTACAGAGGAAAACCAAAAAAAATTGAAAGGGTTCTAAAGGATGCCCTTATCCCTGATCATGACAAGTAGAAGGCTAGCTTTGATGGTCTTTCAAGGGAGGATTTCCTAAAAGCCAGGCATTTAATCACATGACAGATCCAAATCCAAGAAGGAACAAAAGGACACCAAAGAATGAGAAGTTCAAGCCTGTGGTACTCACCAAATCAGCAATAATGGAGGAGAGTCGAGAACCCCAGTTCTCAAAGAACCTTAATGATCTGTGCATCCAGCTGCCAGATCCAAGCCAAACAGGAGATGTTACAGAGCCAGCAGAAGCGAAAGCGCGTGCTGAAGAAGCCATGTCTGATGGTGAGTATAATAAAATGCATATCTATTTAAACTTGCCAGTGTTTGTTGACTTCCAAACTTGTGTTGAGCTGACTAATTGCAAACTAATTGTACTTGGAAAATTATATACAATACCAGAATTTTATTTTTGACATTATTATAAGCTCCTTTTTTGAGAATACTGGATCAATTTTGTGCAGAGGTTTACATGTTCTCCCTTTGTCAGTATGGGTCTCCTCCGTTTTCTCCTTTTTTCCTCCCACTTCCCAAAAACAAGGCACTAGATGAATTGACTTGGCTAAATTGCCCCTAGGTGTGAATGAGTGTGTGAAGGTGTGATTGCATGGTGCCCTGCAATGTACTGGTGTCTCATGCAGGGTGTATTTTTGCCAGTGTTCCTGGGACAGGCTCTGGATCCAGCACAATCTGACCACCAGAATGCGATTACTGAAAATTAATGAATGGATGAATTCATTCTATTTAAGCAATATAGCATGAGCAAGAGCGCAGTTCTACTAAATATTGGCACAGCTGTGATGAAGTGCAGACCGATATTTAGACCGAACTGCACAATTGCGAGTGCAGTATTGCTTTACAGTTTTAGAAACATGAAATTAATATCGAGTAAGTGACATTTCAGACACAATATGGCCAAATGTTCTGTTTATTTTTGCTCCACTAGCAGAAATAGATCCTGAAGAAGCCACACTCACTATATAGCATGTTGGCTAGCTCGCTAGCTAGCTCACATGGATTTGTGCATTCTTGACCTTCTTTTTCCTTGTTTCTGATTATAGATTGTCCTGTATTAAGCCTGCCTGTCAGTGTTCTGACCTTTGCTATGAACTCTGATATTGATTCTTGGGTTTGCCCAGCAAACTTCATACTGAGTTTACACACTTGCCTCACTCTCTACTCACCAGATACTATAGATAAGCATCATTTGATCTGTTGTTGAGAATCAGTTGATAGGCTGGTTCTTGACAACTTATCTAGTCTAGTCTACAGATGGACTATCCATTGTGTCTATGATAATGAAAGCTACATATCACATCATTGTGTTTGTACAGTTTAATATGTTTTGAGTACACACATACTGTATTAAGTATGTTAATGATCACTGATGAGACAGTACAAGGTGTGGTCAGTAATTTTTGAAGTGAATGTGTGTAGGAGGGATTTGGTGGCAGTTTATTTAGCTTTGCAAGATGCAGTGTTTTTTAATGGCACATAGCTGTATAAAGATCCCCACTGGCTGCACATTCAAGCTAATCTGCTGCAGAAGGGCTGCATTTGCATTACACAGCTTCGTCATTTCACACACATTAACAGCACACACATTTATATTATTGTATAATGTTCATAGTTTCTTATTCTATACTTTGTTCCAGGTGATTTTTTTGAACATGAAATAAAGAAAACGCTCTTTTAGCTTGCCACAGAATAGGAAATGGGCTCTGACAACCAATTCTGACAATCAACTCTGGCAATCATTCAAATTAAATCTTTTAATTTAATTTAATTTCATTTATTTACAAAAGAAACAAAAAACATACATGAAATAGGGAACATCAGACCAAATCAGTATTTTCCTTTTAGTAATGGACGTTTTAATAGAATTTGAGGCACAAAACAATCAATTGCTCTATTACTATGTACTCCTACATCCTAAGCCTAAGAGCTGCATTGATAGCTGAAGATGGCTGAGTAGAAATACTAAAGTGACTAGACAAGCTGCTCGGGATCGCTAAGAACATCATCTCTTATATTTATGTTAATCTCTGCTGTGTGCCACAGGGGTAAACAGTGTCACATAACGAAAGAGCATAGGAAAAGGATATTCTCCTTGAAAGTGGAGCTTTTTGAACTTATAGTGTAGTTGTAAACTGGCCCATTCATACTGTCACAATCTCAGTATAATCAGTGTAACAGTCTGTGTAATTGTGCATTATTCACATTCTTCTGTTGTTCAACCTATCTGCTGTATCTTCTTCAAGGTGGAGGTGGACTGCAGGGCATAAGTGCAGATGGTGCCCATGCACCATACAACCCAGCTGGCGCTGACACTGAGAGCATGAGGAAGGCAGCTGGCACTGCTAAAATGCCAAAAACCACCTCTTCCAGGAGGATACCACAGTGCCATGGTGGAAGACCCCAGGTTCAACCAGTCATAAAGGTGAAATAGCACTTTCTGCCCTCCTGCTATCTCTGTCCATTTCTTTCACTCCGAAAGAACTTTTATGACCTTTTCAGTGAGTTTCTTCCTCTATCTTTGTGTTACTATGTTTAATAGGTGTGCCAGATGGACATATGGCCAGGGTCCAGGAAGTTGATTTGGGGAACAGCAGCAGGTCTATCCCACGGAATGTGGCATTTCCAGAGCCACAGGCTTATGTTCCTGCCCCTTGCATTCCTTACCCAGTTTATCCTGCTCCCTGGCTGCCCATGCATTACCCACCTGGCTTCATCCAGCCTCAGGTAGACTAAAAACTCTATTCAGAGTTGAGTTACATGTGCACACTGGCATTCTTAGATTAGATATAGCAAAGGATTTTGACGGTAGCACAGGAGTTGAACATGCAGGGTGGAGTTTGCTGAAACTGCTTTACAGAAATATATAAATTCAGGACATAGATTTTAAATTCATGAATTTATCCCCAGTGAGCAAGCCGGAGGCGACAGTGGCAAGGAAAAACACCCTGAGAACGATATGAGGAAGAAACCTTGAGAGGAACCAGACTCAAAAGGGAACCCATCCTCATCTGGGTGACACCGGATAGTGCAATTATAAATAAATAAATCCCTTCTATAAGTGTACCAATACTACATGGTCAAATAGTGCAGTTGTGTAACCAGGAAAATTCATTACAGTTTTTATATGAAGACTGTTTTGTTGAACTTCACCACTGTTCACTGATGGAGACTTGAGTGCCAAACTGTTTGTGGTAATTATAGTCCTAAAGCCATCATAGCATGTTCATATGAGTTGAGGTCCAAAGCCATCTTCATGGTTTTTAAGTGGTACCATCCTCAGTAATCTCAATGATCTTTAGGCTGCACCATGTGGGGCCATCCTCAGCAGCAGCATGTGACTTCCAATTGATGAGATCTCCAACCAGAAGTAGGGCATCAGAATGGATCAGGCAGGTCCAGAGAGCAGAAGGGATCAGGATCACTGGCATCTCAGGAGTATTATGTGTAGCTCGACAGAAGGGGAGAGGGGGAGAGAGAGAGAGAGAGAGAGAGAGAGAGAGAGAGAGATTATTAGGTATGCTTATTGTCCCGTAATGGTTAAGGACAGTGTACTTTGTGTGAGTGAAAGCAGGGACTCCGGCAGGACTAGCTATGACAGCATAACTAAAAGGGAGGTAACACAGACATGAGGGCTCCCTGGGATGTAAGGCGGGCAGCCACTCCACCATCAACAAACCTGGGTGAACGTGAAGTGGGGGGGCAACAGCATCCAAACATCCCGTTTCACCACAACATTCTATGCCTGTGAGACCTCTAGATCTGCTCCTTTATCTAAGAAAAAACTATTCACAAAAAGCTTGACTAAACAAATATGTTTTCAGCCTGGACTTAAACACTGAGACTGTGTCTGAGTCCCGAACACTAATTGGAAGGCTGTTCCATAACTGTGGGGCTTTGTAAGAGAAAGCTCGTCCCCCAGCTGTAGCCTTCACTATTTGAGGTACCAACAAATAGCCTGCACCTTTTGATCGAAGTAGGCGTGGCGGATCATAAAAGACCAAAAGTTCGCTTAGGTACTGTGGTGTGAAGCCATTTAGCGCTTTATAATTCAATAGTAGTATTTTATAATCAATGCAAAATTTCACTGGGAGCCACTGCAGTGTGGATAAGATAGGGGTGATGTGGTCATATCTTCTGGTTCTAGTAAAGACTCTTGCAGCTGCATTCTGGACTAACTGGAGTTTCTTTATGCTCCTACTGGAACATCCAGACAATAAGGCATTACAATAATCCAACCTAGAGGTAACAAAAGCATGGACTAATTTTTCTGCATCATGTAGTGACAATATATTTCTTATCTTAGCAATACTTCTGAGGTGAAAGAAGGCTATCCTAGTAATATTATCTACATGGGCATCAAAGGAAAGACTGGAGTCAATAATCACACCAAGGTCTTTTACTGCTGCACATGAAGAAACAGAAAGGCCATCCAGAGTTACTATATAATCAGAAAACTTACTTCTACCTGCATGTGGTCCTAGTATAAATACTTCTGTCTTGTCAGAATTAAGTAAGAGGAAGTTAATAAGCATCCACTGTCTAATGTCCTTTACACATTCCTCGACTTTATTAAACTGGTGTCTGTCATCTGGCTTTGCTGAAACATACAACTGTGTGTCATCAGCATAACAGTGGAAGCTAATTCCATGTTTACGAATAATTTGACCCAGAGGTAGCATATATAAAGAAAAAAGCAGTGGGCCTAAAACAGAACCTTGCGGAACACCAAACTTTACCTTAGTATGCATAGAGAATTCACCATTTACATCTATGAACTGATAACAATCAGTCAAATAAGACCTGAGCCAGGAGAGGGCCGTTCCCTTAATGCCAACAACATTTTCTAGTCTATCAAGGAGAATAGTATGATCAATTGTATCAAAAGCCGCACTAAGGTCAAGCAACACAAGCATGGAGACACAACCCTGATCAGAGGCCAGCAGTAGGTCATTTATAACTTTAACCAGTGCTGTCTCTGTGCTATGATGAGGCCTAAATCCTTTTTTTTATAACTACATTATGTCACCCTAAAAGTCATTATTTGGCCTTAAATACATAAATAAGACACTATTAATTAATTAATTAATTAGTAGTATTATCTCTTTAAAGTCCAAAAAAGGTTTATTTGTTTGTTTTTGCCTGCATAGAGGACATTAGAGGAGACAGCATCTTAATCAGAAATATTGCTTATCTAAATGACTGACCTTTTATAGATAAAAATATGAACTACACTAACTTAACATGAGCTATAACCATGGCAGATGAATGCTTGGTCAGCTTATGTTTAAAATCATAAGCATGTTTTCTTTACAGCTGAGTGCAAACACGTTGGCATTATTTTTTTAATTCAACAGCTCATAATGGTGAAATAAATGAATGATAATCATGTGCACACATTACGATTCCATGACCTTCATTTCGTATATCTTGGCAATATTCAATTGTACACACATTTAACTGTCAATGCAGAAATAAAATAAAGAAATAATTTTCATGGCATATCCAGTACCTTAAAGTTCCCATGAAGTGCCTTCAAACATGCAGTGTGTTTCGAAGTGTTGGTGTAATTTGCACTGAAACAGGAAGTCAGGGGAGTAGGAGTTGCCCCTCCCCCCATTTTAAATATCCAGCAGCATTTAGCTTACCTCACAACCCGGGCTAAGCTGTACTTGACAGCTAGTACCATGGATTTTTATAATGTTGGGGGTGGGACACTTCAGATTCTAAAGAGCATTTGATTTGACAGAGAATCTGATGAGAAGCTGAAGTGCAGAATTATGTCATCAAAATTGTTGATCCGTAGTGGTGTTAGAGAGAGACTTTAAAGTTTGAATGCATATATCATAAATGCGAAATTTGTCATTGGATTGGAGCACACTAGCTTCTAGATAACCTTAAGGCAAACATGTTCATACTAAAAGCCACAAAACTTCAATTTTGATTTCATGGGGACTTTAATGCAACTCTCAACAGAAGATGTGTTTCATGCTCAGCTGCACATTTTCTACCACTGGTCTTCTAGGTTACCATACAAAAAATAATAATAAAAAATAAAAATATAATAAAAAAGTGCTATTTTACATGCTTCTGAAAAATGTTAAATTAATCCAAAATTGTAGTGATTTAATGTAAGAATTACAACTAGTAGTACTTCAGACAGCAATACTGTATATTGGCAATATACTAGACTCCTATTAGATGTTTATTTAATTGCTTTTCTGTATTCTCATTCATCACATTAGTCTTTATTTATTTATTTATTTTAATTTAGTTTATTATATGTGACATCATATTGCAGTCTTCTTCAGTCCAGATTTTTTTAAATGTAATAAATATTTTCAGGCTTAAAGGCAAGTTCTTGTGTTTGAAGGTGATGTTCCTGGTCATATTTACTTTCTACACTGTTTCCTTCCCTCTGGCAATTTTTGAATGGGTCAGATAAGGATGGTTGTATTTATTTATTTATTTATTTATTTTTGCAAAAGTGAGAGATAAAGTAAGTGAAAAATGACAAGACACTGAGCCAAGGCCAAGGAGACCTTATAAAAGATTTATTTGTGGCAGGAAACAGCTGATGTAAGTGCTTTAAATAAAAGTTAATCATCTGTTCCTCTGAGTGAGCTGTTCTTCCTCTTTTTCTGGATCTCATATTTATATTATTTACACCTTCTCCCCATGCCCGTCTTAGCTTGCACCTTTATGTAAAGTTTGACCAGCTTATAAAACATTAACGACCAAGCATCAGCAAGAATAAGTGGCAGGCTGTTTTGAGAGCAGTGCTATAACTTACTTTTTGCACAAGGGTTTGCTGGAAAACAGTGGTTATGCATCAGCAAGTGTCCATTTAAAATCCTATGAATCACTTTTGTTTTGCTCTCAAGCTTTTAGAAGATGTGACATTATATGTGTAGCAAATACTGTATATCGTCTTCACTGTAGCCTTGAAGTCACAATATGCACATCATTCAATAAGTAAAAGTATGCAAAAGTATGCAATTGAGAGTTAACAGGGTCAAACGAACAACAAAATTCAGCTCAGAAATTTGATTGTATAGGCATGGCTAATTTAGGAAAGAAATGGGAGGTGTAGAGGGAGACATCAGAGTTTCCATGCAACAGTTTAATCGGACCCTTTAGCACATGTACATAGCTGGTTGCTGTTGCTAGGCTACACACGTCCCTTATTCTGCAACAATTAACATTTTCATTTGCAGCCATTATGTGAGCATAATCTCGAACTGGACAATCACTGTAAAAAATACTGTATCGTGAATTATTTTTTTTGTTATGGGGGCAGATTCTGTAACTTCAAAAAAATCTGAATTGAAGCGTATGATTCCTTGGTAATATTTCACAAGTAACAAAGAGGAAGACTTGCAGTCTATGCACTAAAATCACTAACCTTTCCAATATTTATTCAAAGGTGGATGGCAGTAAGGGTTCAATCATTCAGTTGCTAAAGGTGCTGAGTAAGACTTTAGTGGACTGTGATTTTTTATTTTTTTTGCAATGCATTTCCTGCCAGGAATGCATTAAGTTTCCATTAAGTGAAAATTTTAGGCCAATGTGTATTTGCACTGTTCCTTTATGTAAACAGACAGACTTTTGTGGACTGAATACATTAATTTGTTTCAGCCATTAGATTTTGTCACATTTTACATTTATGAGCGTGCAGGGCAATTTTAGATATCAGGTCCTTAAAGCCGCACACAAAAGGAAAGGCCACCTCACAAAAGCTTTATTGAGCATTCACTTTACCAAGGTAAAAAGAGGAGTGCGTAATGATCTAAACATGTGACTCATATATCTGTATGGCCATGCACAGCAGTCTTCACTCGCCAAATAATTTGTTTCTTTCATAACTGTCATTTTGCCCTCTTCCTTTCACTCCTAAACCCCAGAACAGCCAGTTATCTCTGAGCTATTGTCTGATCACATTATCCATAGCGTGATTGGTATTAATGCTTTTTCTCAACTTGTACAAATTTCTAAGGAAACCCATATTACCAGTACACATTTTGCTGAAGATCCTGAACATGGAAAAATAGATACACTTTATCCTGATAATCACTAATAGAGCAGCATGTTTGTGTATCTGTATACATTAGCAAGCTTTTGCTGCTCCACTGAGTCTGTTTGCTAAGTGCACTTATTACTCAGTTATTCAAAGCTACAGGATGTAAGATTTTGAAATTTTACTCCCTCTAGTAGAAAAAAATGCTATTGTGAGCTCCTTGTGGAAGAACATTTTGTTTCATTTTGTTGTGCTGCACTGTTCTCCATCTCATAGCAGTGAGTGCAAAGTAGTACAGATTCAGAGAGAATTCAGGGCTGTGTCCCAAATCACATAATGTGCACTAATTTACACACTCATTTTTTCTCACCTACACTCTCTGATTAGCAGCAACTCCTGCCAATTATCATGTAGTTATATTTATGTCATGCCTAATATTTCATTGGGACGTGATGATGTTTGATGTATCTGATCTGCAGTATATGATCATTTGATACATTTGATGTATACATACAAATTTCCTACCAATTCCAGTGCAACACCCTGTTACAGGATTATCCAGGATTGTTGACTTATAACAGCTTCATATTATAGTCCATACAGGATTTTGCAGAGGTTTTTTTTGTGAATTTTGCGGCCCAAAATGCTTGATTTTTCTGCGGCTTTTTAAAAAATTTGCTATGCAATTTGCAGAGTTTTTTGTACTTTTTTTTGCGGAAAACTACTTGATTTGGCAAAATTGCAATTGCACGAAATTGTCTTTTGCAGTGATGTTTGAGAGCTTTTAGCCTTTATCATGTTCACACACGTGAATCGAAGAGGGCTTTGGGTGAATGCACGTTGTTATGACGTCACATGACAAGTCTTGGCCCAAATCTGCGCGAAATCTGGAGTAATTTAGAAAAATTGCAAGCTTTTTTTTTTTTTTTTTTTTTTTAAATTGCGGAGTTTGCTTGATTTTGTGTTAATTTCTGCAGTCACAAAATCGCGAAATTCTGCAGGGACTGATATTATGAAGGGTTTTTTTTCCCTGACTGAATAATCATGTTTTATATACAGTACCTATAAACTGCAGGTTTAATTATCCAAGAAAAGCAACTCTCAAATTCGTTGTTCATGTCTCGGAAGTGACGTTTATGTCTTTTCTTCTGAATATCTCAGCCCACAGGCTTATTGGCACTTTCTTTGCCTTGCTTGTTAGACACAGATTTTCCTGTTTTTTATATTTATTGTCATTTTGTTAGTCACTCTGGATAAGGACGTCTACCAAATGTTGTAAATACCATAGTTACACCCACCATCCTTTTTTTTATACAAGTATTCTCCTCTCTTCTCCTTTTAGGCAAGACTCCCCTCTGTCCTTTTTAGGTTATTGCCTTTCTACCCTGGTTTGGATGAAACCTGTGTGTGTGTGTGTGTGTGTGTGTGTGTGTGTGTGTGTGTGTGTGTGTGTGGCACTTGAGGCTGAGAGTCCTGCTGTCTCTGTAGGCTTGCTGCTTGCCCAACTCTCTCCCACGCTCAAACGACTCTTTCAGCCCTTGTTCATCCTCACATTCACGTGCCATTAGACTCCCATTAGAGTCTCTAACAGGCAGATGGGTGCTTATCTATTTCTCCATCATGATTTGGGCATTTTTTTTTTTTGCATTTGCTCCCTCAGTACACTGCTGTCATAAAGAACCGCAATTTAACATGTATTGCTTTATTGGTCTTGTGGTTGAATAATGTGGAGATAAAAAAAAGATGAAGAAAGTGAAGGCCAAATCTCTCTGTGTGTGTGTGTGTGTGTGTGTATGTGTGTGTGTGTGTTTGGCTGTGTGTGTGCGCACACAGAAATACACAGGTTGACGAGCATGTACATACCCTGCAGGGAGAACTAATTGAATATTGGGGATGCTATTTGTTTGGCTGTCTCTGGTGATGGATGCCCCTCATAAGCGCGTGAAAATTTTGGATCATTCTTTAGTCTTCTGTTATCTGTTCTCACTGTCTGCTTCATTCCCTCCATTCGGTATCATTTGTTTTCACTCTATATTCAGCATGCTTTTCCCGTTATCTCCTGATCATAGATCAACCAGGCAGTGTCATGGTGAGTGAGCAGACGCATGCGTCTCTGTCCGGCCGTGATGCATGGTTGAAATGGGAGTAAAGTAGAAAATTCTGGGAGACGTGCCCTTGAGACACCAAATCTGTGTCCTTGAGATGAATGCAATGACATTGAATTCCACAAACATAAGCAGTTAAGTAGGTGTGTGTTTTAACATGACCTTGGAGTCTCGTGGCTGTAGGGATGAATCAGCACTTGGCTATAGTATGGCTGTGTTATTTAGCGAGGTACTTAGTCTCGGTGAGTAGGTGTTTAAGGCATGCTGGTTACTGTGAATTATGAGTCCTCTTCTTTCACTCGCACATGGTCATTTGTATTCATAATTTGCATCCATTTATCATACTGAACACTTAGTGGATTGTGTGTATGTGCTGCGTGTGTTTTTAATAATGTGTGTATGCGAATCTGTCCAATAAATTAGGAATGTAACTGAGCTTAAGAGAAGTGGGCGAGACAGGTGTAGGAGAGCAATTTAGACACAACCAAGCTCAGGTTATCTCACTTGATACACTAAAGTGTTTTTTTTTTTTTTTTTCGCTATATGCAATATTATTCTCTATTAATAAAAGTTGTGCTATGGTGACATTTAATGCTATGTAGAAAACATGAATATTTGTATACATTTGCTAGCTGCATATTTTCTAATTCGTGAACTTCTCCATCAAATAACAGCACATCCCAAAGTTTTTATACCTCTTACGCTACAGTAATTTGCCAACAATTACAAATGATAATTTGTTATAAAAAACATGTTTAATCCCGTAGGCTTTAGTAGGCTTAGATTATATTGAGCATCTTCCCTACATGTCCCATTTGAATTACTATAGAAATGATAACATACAGTATTAGAACGAGGACATCGATATAACTCTGTGATTTTATTCAAAGCTACCACTATTGTCAGAGCTGCTGTTACTGAAATATAGACTTGAGAATTGAAAGTTCTGTGGTATAATGACAAACAAGAAACATTTCTGAAACATCAATCAAATTAGCATGTGTTCTGTCTTTAGAGCGGTAAAATATATTAGTATGCACTTTGCATTGTTTTACCTGAGTGATTACAGCTGAATTATTAATGAACAAATTAAACCAGAGTGATGTCCTTTATGTAGTAAACAAGTCAAAACATCTTCGGCACTTGAGCACAGCTAAAAGCTCACAGCTGGACTGTCCAGCTTGTCAAAAAAAAAGAAGCAATATGAAGTACATGCATTATGTCTGTGCAAAGTGAAATCTGCATTTCTGTTGCATGATTGATGTAAGAGCAAAAACACAGAGAGTAGAAGGGAAGATTGCCTCCGATCGTGCCGCTTTGATGTCATGTCACACATCCATGGCCTTTCATATAAAAAAAACGAGGGAAAGAAAATGAATGTGCCACAGTGTGAAGAACAGAGGGGCACACCATCTTTTTTCTGGCTGAGAAACAGTTTGGATGAAAAAGAACCAAAGTGGAAATAGAGAATGCTTCAGGCGGGAGTGAAGATAGATACTGGCCTGAAATGTGAGTTTGTTCATTGTTATATGAACATTTCATTACATTTTTATATTGTAGTGGTCAGAATAATTCTGGATGTACACTTTTTTTCTCAACATATTTTGTCATTTTATGTTTCCTCTGTTGTATGTTAAACAAATGTTCCTCAGGTTTTCCACAAGTTTTATACTTGATTCATGCAATCTTCACATATGAAGTGCTATATTTTGTTCACTCCACAGATAAACCCAGTGATGGCCTATGCTCTACTCATCTATGGCATGTTGCCACCAGTGCCTCCCTTCCAGACCTTCCACATGCCTACCAACGCCTACTGGCAGCCCCCTCCTTTCCTCTAAAGGTAACTATTCTGCTTTTTGCTGAGCTTGTTTTTTTTTTTTTGAGGAGATAGATAGAATCAATGTGTAAACATTTTTTGCACTTACATCTGTAAAATTTCTTGCATTTACAAGATTTGTTCTTTATGAAACAGTAAATGTATAAAACATCAAAATATCTGATCTGGAGTCTTCCAGGATCTCAATAGTGCATTGAATAAGTTGCTTTATAACACAGTGCTGCTGAATTCTTGAATCAGATTGGTCAGAAGATGCTGATTAATTTTCTGTAACAGCAGCTCACACAGTAATGCTGGCTATCATTCAACTCAAAGGTTTATATCAATGCATGCTTTCTAATATATTATCATTTCTATAGTAACAGCTCATTCAGAAGGACCTTTACGACAGATGCTCCACATAAGCTAAGCTTAATATAGATGGATGGATGGATGGATGGATACATAGATAGATGTACTTTATTGATCCCCAAGGGAAAATTTGGGAAATAGAAATAAACAAATTCCAAAAGTGGACAAAGAAAAAAGTATAATCATTGATATGGAGAAGCTTTTTGCTAGGAGATTCATTCTACATTTATGGAAGGAGCCTCTAGTGTCAGTACTTTCTGACAAGAAAGTTTTTGCCACAGGAGAGACTTTGTGCTTTTTAGTTTCTCTTTAACATGACAAGCTGCAATTTTACTGTTGTTGTTGTTGTTGATGTTGTTGCTTAACCTTAAGAGGGAGAAGAGGCTGGTGTGGGAACAACTGTTTGAAAAAGTATGGGATATTAGCAACTAACATGTCTTGTGGGTGTTCCACAACATTAAAAGTAACTATAAATGGTCAAAAAGCATTCATTAATGCTGTGGGACATTTTGGGACATGCTGTTATTAGAAAATAAAAAATTATTATTTTTTCTATATCAGCAAGCCCCTGTGTTGCCCTGCTCTCAAATAAAAGACTGTTATTAACCCAAACCCAGTCGATTTAGATGATTGTTTAATAAAAGCTGTAATTGTGGATTTTTGTACTCTAATGGAAGCCATAAAGGTTATTTTACAATGAAACCTCATATAACTATACATTGAACATTGTGATTCAACATATACAAACACATTGAATTAAATAGACAATTAGTAATTTGATCCTTTGTTTACCTTATCCTTCCTTTTTCCTGTGATTATCACACACAACTCTTTCTCAATTATTTCTCTTTCTTCCTATTTTATTTTTTCTTCATTTCTCTTTATCCTTGCTTTTGTTCTTCCTCCTAGTGGCAATTTCCCAGGCTTTGTGACTTCACAGGCAGCGAAGAGACAGCATTTCCCCAGCTCACCAAACAGGAACACTGATTAGCCTTCTTCTTTGTGGAAAATACTGCATCTAGGTTTTTGTCACCAAGAAGGTGAGTGTGAGGTGAGCTTTGCCCCTTCACACGTCTCAAGTCACTCAGGTTTCACCAAGAAGGAAAAATATGCTGTTTTAAAAGGCTGTAAGACTTGATATGACATTAAAATTTCCATGGAGCAAAACAAAGTAGCTGCATTTTTAATTATTCTACTTCAGGGAAAACCAGAGAGAATTTAAAAAGTATCTTTTAGAGAGTGAGAGCAAGGCTTGTAATTAGCCATAATGGAACAAAATAATAACTAAATTGTGCACATCCTGTAACAAAATACATTTGGCAAAAGGTCAAATTGACAACTCTAATCAAAGGAAATGAAATAAGGGCAGCTAAATAAGCTAAAATGGACATCACTGCATATGGTGCAGGTTGCATGCATTCTCTGCCTGGATCCAGTATTAGATATTTGTATATAATATTGAATATGAACTTTTCACATTCAGTGTGATGATTCACCCTGACCAACATCCCCTAGACAGTTACTAGCTACACTAACAATAGTCTGCTTTGCTTATCTAATAATTTATCGCTTGAGCTTGCTATCTATATCAAACTTATATCAAAATTGATAGCCAACTTAAATATGCAATTATCATGGTTTCTTTTAGACTGACAGCCTGTTACTAAATGCACTCACATGCCATGCTTGCAACCTATATATTTGTCTAAGTAGCTAAACGACAGTGTAGACTAAACCTACTAATCAGATTCAACAGAGGCAGAGGTGTAGTGGGGGGTACACAAAGCATGTAGTATGGGGTGACCCTCTGTGGTAGGGGAGCCCAAAAGTAGTATTTATCTGGACCGTGAACATTAGCAAAAAGAGGAAACCCCTATTTTGGTCACAGTTAATGATAAGAGTATTTTGTGTACTGTTGATTGTTTTCCACATTTCTGTAATAGAAGAAGCCTTTGTTTAACTTTTGAGCCACCACTTCCCCATTATTAATGCAGAAGCCTAAAGAGATCACAAAATAATAATAATAATATGATATGATATGATATATGTAGTATATCACATATATCATATTCAGTGGTTAGCACATTTGCCTCACACTTCCGGGTTGTGCTTTCGAGTCTTGCCTCCTCCCTGTGCACGGATTTTGCATGTTCTGCCAGTGTTTCCGTGTTTTCGATTTTCCTCCAGTTTCCTCCCCCAGTCCAAAGACATGTGTTGTAGGCTAATGGACATTTCCAAGTTGTCTGTTGTGTGTAAATGGGTGTGTATGTGTGTGTGATTGTACCCTGCGATGGGTTGGTACCCCGTCTAAGGAGTCCCCCGTCTTGTGCCCTAAGCTCCCTGGGATAGGCTCCAGGCTCCCCGCGACCCTGTGTAGGATAAGTGGTACGGAAAATGGATGGATGGATCCGATATGATATGATATGATATAATAATAATTTAAGCATACAACTGTACTTCAGCTTTCACTCATTTCCCATTGATGTGCTTGTGAAAAAGATATGCTTTATGCTAATCGGGATGACAGTGAGCATTTAAGATGCAGTACCTGTAGCCAGCATTTCAAAGAATCTGACTCGTCGAAATCCACTGGCAGTCAGTACGTAAAACATGGGGTTAGAGACTCTCCATTTGAATGAACAGATCTGTTGACTTGAATGGGCTTTTGTTTTTTTTTGTTTTTTGTTTTTTTTGTGGCCTAAACCAGAAGATTTTTTTTTCCTGACAGTTCCTCAACTTCATATCACTTGAGGGATGTGCTCGGGACTAATTAAAAAGTGTTCTTGTTTAACTATATCATGTATATGTTATGAAGCTTTCCCTGAGGACATTGTTTAGGTAACATTTATGGAAGTGTCCTGTGTCATAAAACTGTGTTAAGTTTAAACCATCTTTTTTATACTTTCTGAATGAATAGTGCATTCATAACTGTATAAGTATGTTTAGAACACCTTAGGTTCAATCTGAATAATGTACTTGTATTCAGTTGCATCCCTATTCCATATACTAACTCTTATGTTGAATGGTACTCTTCCCACGTTATCAGCCCCCATGAAAGAAACAGGACTCCCTCAAAGCAAACTATCATCAAACTACATACAGAGAAACTGTAAATTCAAACAGGCACTAGTAGCTGATACAGTATATTATACATTTTCCCCATGTTCCATTCCCATACACTTCAGGCTATACAGAAACCTCAGTGTATTCCCTGATCTGAGATGAATTTGCTACTTCTTTTACTGAGCTGAGCCTAAATCAGAGAATTAACAACATAAATCTACCGCACTGAGCTGTCCTGAAGAGTGTATGAGAAAAGGTGGGGGAAAGGAGGGAATAAACATGCCATGCCAGTATGCAGTACAATAAATGGAATATATAAGTAAGATATGTGAAATGTTAGACATCAGTGGAAGCTTTGAGCCATTTCCTAGACTAGGATTTTTTATTCCTCATGTGAATGATGTTCTCCTGCTATACTCTTGTGTGTGGTGTCATATAAGAACATGGGTATGTATAGTGAAGGGAAATAAATATTTGGACACTTTTGTTTTTGTTAAGAAATATACTTCCAGTGCATATATCCACTTCAAATTTGCACACATCATGTATTTTGACTTTGTACTTGTAAATAATAACAAAAAAAAGTACAGTACTGTGCAAAAGTTTTAGGTACCCTATTGTTTTTTTTAGTACAAACTTTTTTATAGATTTTTTATTTTATGACTTCTACATTATCAAGTCAGTACAAAAAACATTTTAGATTCCCAAACATTACTTTTCTAGCACAAAATTAAATGTAACAGAAAAAATGTTTGTATGTCATTAAAGAAAGCAGCATATTACGTAAGATACACTTTTCAGGCAAAAAACACAATGAAGGCTGCTGGGTTTTGCTGCAAAAATAAGAAGCAAGTGCGAAAGTCAAAGTCTCCAGAAGAACTGTGTCTGGTTCTGCAAGATGCTCAATAAAACTTACCAGCTAATTTCCTTATAAAACTGCACAAATTATACCGAAGACTAGTATTTTTATTTTATTTTGTATTTTGTCACACCAAATATTGACTTTGTTTCATTTACTACTGTTTACTGCTCTTTACGTTTTATTTTATTTTATTTTTTTAAATGTAGAAACATTTAATTTCATTATTTTGAAGGCATCTTTGCTCTACAGCATTTCTTTGCATGTGCCTAAAACTTTTGCACAGTACTATATATATATTCAAAAGCCTAAACAAATATGTCCCAAAATATCACTCCATTCATGTTTCAGGGTATGGTGTTCTTGTGATATGTGTAACCCTTCCTTCTCCAAACATGACTGAATTATTGGTTATAAGAGTTATAAGAATTATTGTATATTTGAGTTCTGTTTTTGACTATAGTATATTGTTTCAAAATAACTCTATTTTTTTTTTCTAAATGCCAACAATTGTAATTTTTTTAAAATACATTTTATTAACTTTTATAATGGCACCAGGTGCAATTTGCCTGATTTTTTTTTTTTTTTTTTTTTTAAGACATTCATATCAGAAAATTTTTATGTAACCTTTACATGCATATATAGTTTAATATAGTGTCTGAATGCATGTTCCTTTTTACATATCTTTCTTTATGCTTATTATTATAAACTTTTTATTCATGTTTATAAGTACAAAGTAAAAGACATTATGTGTATAAATGTTAAGTGGATATGTGCACTGAAAATATATTAAATAACAAAAACAAAACTGTCTGAATACTTATTTCCCCGCACTGTATGGTACTAGCGCTTTATAATTGCTACCTTATGTGTTTGAAAGCAGTATGTAGGTGGGCAAAGTGCCTTTTCAGTGCACTCCAACTTTAACCATTCTTTTAAACAATATTTCAATGCTTCTTTTGTTATTATCTTTACATAGTGATGCACAGCTAAAAGAAAATCAGTAGCATTTTGTATAGTATTATGACTGTGCTCATAAGTATTTGCAGCTTGATGGCATTGCTTTGCTATTCTAGGGGAAAGAAATGAGTGCTGAGTGCTAAAATAATGCTAAGGTGTGGTGCGTTGATTATTTTCATGCAGCTGAACACCTCCTTGTGTGACACTTATACAATGACAATTTGCAAACAATTACACATGTTTATTTCTTAAAGAACATATTTTTTCCCCATTTATAATTATATGTAACTTGTGTTATAGCAGCAACAAATAGAGTTCCCTTCCTCTCTCACCTTCTTGAAGTTAATCAGACATAAATATAACCTACTTCTCACATTACTGAGGAACTGCAAAACCCAGAAACATTTTGACTGTTACAAATTGCTCAACATCATAAAATAATAACCAATTAATAAAAAAAACAAAAAAAAACAAACATTTTGAACTGAGAATTCAGCAGGACAATGGCTATAATTTAATGTAAATAAATAAATAAATAAATAAATAAAATCTTCCCATGTATAGCATTTCTGGTTAACAAACACTGAACAAAAATAAACGTACCCTCCTGAAATGTTTTATATTGTGTCCTATAATTATCCTAGTCGTCAATGGACTGATTATAGCACTTTAGTGCAGCTTTATGGGGCATTACTAAATTCTAGAAAAATGCTTAGCAAGTACAGTTGCCAAATTAGAAAGAACTATAAGCACAGTCATAAAGCTTTATGAACATAGAGAGTGTTAGCAAAGTAACACTTGATTACCCCACCTGCTGGCAGGATGTTAACATACAGGGGTCCAATGGCAGCTCAGTGCCAACCATGACCAAGAGCATAGTGTACAATCAATCAATAATATAGTGGCACCGCAGTCACATTCTGATCATTTCTCACTGCCGTTGAGTGTCTAAAATATTTCGAACACTTGAAATCAAATTAATATGTTAATCCAAATCAGTTATATCTTTGCCCTGTTATAAGGAAGGGCTAAACGAGCTTGAAAGAGTGAAGGATGGAAATGTTTATCTCACACACACACACACACACACATACACACACACACACACACACACACACACACACACCTGCCATTCAGCCATAGTGCCATTCACCATTCAGTGTTAACGTCAGCAAGCCTACTTTAGTTGGCCTTTACAGATTCACAAGCCTACCACAATGTCACACACATAGACACACACTTTGGGTCTATGAGTTCTTTCTTAGCGGCACATGACCTTGTTAGAGAGGCACTGAAATTGACTGTAGTGTGCAAAACACAATCAGAAGCATTTTTAATGCTAATAATATCAATAGTATAATATCAGGGTTATTCCACAATTGGGGTGCCATTTGTGTCAATGGAAAGAAAGAAAGGGGGAAAAATTCTCATATATAATTATTTATATATATAATTACTGCCAACTTGTTGTGGTTTAAGAGGATTAAAACACTTCAGGATGTGTTGTTATAGGAAAAAAAAAACTCTTTTGTGGTAACAGCCCTCTGCTTCTCATACCATCCCATCACTGATTATTTTCAGTGGTTTGTCATGTTTTATACCGTATATATACAGCATATGTCACCTTGGTTTGGCTTCTGAATGATTGATATGAATTCAATTATATATTAAATTATTCCTCAAAAATACTTTAATGAATTTGCGAAATGTTTGTGTTCTTATGTTGTTATGTTATGTTTGTGACTGAATAAAATTACTGCACATCTGAAGTATCAATTGGCATAATTGGCATTTGATTTATATGTAAGATGTAAGAATATTTGTGCAGTCATGTCAGGACAGAAAATGCAACTTTAAGGGATGTTGCAAATGTATGTAAAGATACAATGGAGAAAATATAGTAGATGTGATTTACTTTCATCATGCAGTGCTCTAGGTAATAATATCATTTTAAATAAATACTAACAATTTTCTCTGTCTCTGACTGTAGTGTACCCAAGGTTCAGAGCGAGTTACGGCATCAGAGGAGCCAGACACCTTTTTTAGTCCTCGCTCCCAGAAGGGTAGCTCTTACTTTTTTGTTTTGTATCATCTATCACATAATTGTTATGCATTCTGTCATTTTAAGTAAAGCAGCCACTTCAGATCAGATGTGTATTTTTTATTTGTGTATATGTGTGAGTTGGTGTCCATGTGCTTTAATGTGCGTTCATTAAGCACTTAAGCTCTGTGTCTAAATGTAAAATCTACTTCTTCAACTTAGAATAAGTGCAAGATTGTGCAAAATGGAGATTTAACTGTTAGACCTGTGTTATAAAATGGATCATTTCAGTTTTAAAATCTGATAACAACTAATGTGGTGAGTACACACAAGTACAACAGCTAAACATACAGACTATGGGCAAGACTATGGCAGGCAAAGCAACAAACAGACACAACATCAACAGAAGCATAACAGTGAGGTACACAGAAACCAGAACTTAATTAGTGGTGCAAATCAGGGTGAAACGAAACAGAAGTGAGTGATTAGTGCCATGTGACGTGCAGAGGCTGATGGGAAGTGTAGTTTAGTGTCCTTTTAGAGCTACCCTGACAGCACACATGACTGCATCACAATCACTGAATTTTGTATTAGTGAATTAAGGAATTTCTCTTTATAGAAAAATTATCATTTATTATTTATATTACTGATACATGTAAATTAAATTATTTATTGAACACTGCATATTATCATGTTTGATTTCATCACTCTACTTGGCATGCTACCTAAGAATACCTAAGAAGCCCCTGGTAAAATCATTGGAACAAACCCCCTTTCATAGCTTATTGCTTTATTTTACTGTGTTTGATTTCATTCCCATTCAAAGTGAGCTTTGTCCCATCTGTACCGTCTTAGACATCTTTGCAATTATCTCTGTTGTTTATTTTTATTTTACTTTATACCACAGCATGGTTCCCAAATCTGCTTGGTCAGAAGGAGTGGATTATTTGTTATATAATGTAATATATACAGTATGTGTTAATGTGTTAATATGCATGTATGTAATAAAAGTTTTTTATACAACATATATTATTATATATTATTGTATGTATTATTATGTTAGGCTGTAACATAAATGATGCATTTATTTTTATGTGCTCATTCAAAACTGTTATTGTTTCTATAGTAACAACTCATACACAGGGTTTTGCATGGCAGCTGGTCAACATAAGCTAATAAAAAAAAAACAGTTTTGTTTAATAAAGGAAAACATATAATCATTCATGTAGTGAAGTTTGTTAGGAGACCTTTATGTAACATTTATGAAATGATTTTTGGGTGTAAGTGCTTTGTAAAAGTCATGATGCTTTGTACATTCTCCTGGCACAAGTCTTCAGGACAGAGGTGTCTTGGTAAAATGACAAGCTGTGTTTTTACATATAAACAGTTAAAAAGCATAATGTGTTGTTAATTAATAAATTAAAAAAAAAACATTTAATACATGGCAAATCACAAATCGTATAGCACACTTCAGGTTATTTTCATATAGCAGCATGGTCTGTTGTGTGTTATTCCATACTTTATTTACTTGAGCTTTGATCAGTAAATTTGCTTGTGTGATAATCCATAGTGAGATGGTATGGGTCAGTAGGCTATGTCATTACTTCAGAGAGGCTTCGCAAATCTCTGCTCTTTATCTGGCTCACTCTTGGGAAATATGCCTCTTAATACTACACTCTTCTCTCTAATCTAGCTAAACACCAAAGATGCTATCTATGTTAACAGGCAACGTCACCCTGATTGACAGCTTTAATGAAAACATTTAGTTGAGCTGTGTAGATCCATGCTAGTGTGGCTTCATGATAGAATCATTTTCTTACAATCGTTTGAAAGATATAAGCTTTGTCAAAAGAATTGCTTCATGTTTTTCTGTTGCCAATAAACTACATCTTCATATAAAGGCAGTTGAACAGGACATAAAATTGCCCACATTCAAAAGCTTTGGAACATTCAGTATGAAGTGTGAATGAAAAGAAAGTAGACGCAGTGTTTTAGCTGCTTTTAGCACTGGCTCTTGTCTGCTTATAAAAGATAGATAGCAAAAATGACTAATAATCTGTGCAGTGAGGGAAGAGGCTTTTCTCCGTTCATTACTCATCAGCAATCAGTCACAGCGACAAGCACAAGCATGAAAGAGTGTGTGCATGTAAGCTTAAAGAGAGTGTAGGGAGAGTCAGGGTGACCTGACTTGCATCTGTAGAGAGCATTCAATTAAGAGTTGAACTGCAGGCTTCATTAAACATGACGAGGCCATGAAAATGAGCAGAGAAATGCAGGGGCTCAGAGAAGCCTGTACGCACTGGCCTGTCTGGGGGATGGTGTAATGACAACATGCACCGAGCAAGTCCACCACACATTCAGAAAATCCAGAAAATCGACCTTTCATACCATGACACAAATCCAACACACAGTCACACCTCATTTTATCAGAGATGCTGTGTTTAAAATTGCTCCTCCACTATTACTATTTACTATTTACTACACTATCACTATTCACATATAGTACACTATTTACTATATAGACTGTTGTATTTATTATATACAGCCGTGGCCAAAAGTTTTGAGAATGACACAAATATTAATTTTCACAAAGTCTACTGCTTCAGTGTTTTTAGATCTTTTTGTCAGATGTTACTAACTGTTACTGAAGTATAATCACAAGCATTTCATAAGTGTTAATGGCTTTTATTGACAATTACATGAAGTTTATGCAAAGAGACAATATTTGCAGTGTTGACCCTTCTTTTTCAAGACCTCTACAATTCGCCCTGGCATGCTGTCAGTCAACTTCTGGGCCACATCCTGACTGATGGCAGCCCATTCTTGCATAATCAATGCTTGGAGTTTGTCAGAGTTTGTGGGTTTTTGTTTGTCCACCCGCCTCTTGAGGATTGACCACAAATTCTCAATGGGATTAAGATCTGGGGAGTTTCCTGGCCACGGACCCAAAATGTCGATGTCTTGTTCCCCGAGCCACTTTGTTATCACTTTTGCCTTGTGGAAAGATGCCCCATCATGCTGGAAAAGGCATTGTTTGTCACCAAACTGTTCTTGTATGGTTGGGAGAAGTTGCTCTCTGAGGATGTTTTTGTACCATTCTTTATTCATGGCTGTGTTCTTAGGCAAAATTGTGAGTGAGCCCACTCCCTTGGCTGAGAAGCAACCCCACACATGAGTGGTCTCAGGATGCTTTACTGTTGGCATGACACAGGACTGATGGTAGCGCTCACCTTTTCTTCTCCGGACAAGCTTTTTTCCAGATGCCCCAAACAATCGGAAAGGGGATTCATCAGAGAAAATGACATTACCCCAGTCCTCAGCTGTCCAATCCCTGTACTTTTTGCAGAATAGCAGTCTGTCCCTGATGTTTTTCCTGGAGAGAAGTGGCTTCTTTGCTGCCCTTCTTGACACCAGGCCATCCTCCAAAAGTCTTTGCCTTACTGTGCGTGCAGACGCACTCACACCTGCCTGCTGCCATTCCTGAGCAAGCTCTGCACTGGTGGTGCCCCGATCCCGCAGCTGAATCAACTTTAGGAGATGGTCCTGGCGGTTGCTGGACTTTCTTGGGCGCCCTGAAGCCTTCTTCACAACAGCTGAACCTCTCTCCTTGAAGGTCTTGATGATCCGATAAATGGATGATTTAGGTGCAATCTTACTAGCAGCAATATCCTTGCCTGTGAATCCCTTTTTGTGCAAAGCAATGATGGCTGCACGTGTTTCCTTGCAGGCAACCATAGTTAACAGAGGAAGAACAATAATTTCAAGCACCACCCTCCTTTTAAAGCTTCCAGTCTGTTATTCTAACTCAATCAGCGTGACAGAGTGATCTCCAGCCATGTCCTCGTTAACACTCTCACCTGTGTTAACGAGAGAATCACTGACATGATGTCAGCTGGTCCTTTTGTGGAAGGGCTGAAATGCAGTGGACATGTTTTTTTGGGATTAAGTTCATTTTCATGGCAAAGAGGGACTTTGAAATTAATTGCAATTCATCTGATCACTCTTCATAACATTCTGGAGTATTTGCCATCATAAAAACTGAGGCAGCAGACTTTGTAAAACTTAATATTTCTGTCATTCTCAAAACTTTTGGCCACAGCTGTAGACTGTTCACTAACAAGTACTTCTTGCATTTAGTGGTGAAAAGCCTTTAATTTACATTAATTCAATTTACATGAATTATAACTCTACTATTGTGGTAGAAGTAGTATCCATCAGTGGTACACTAGATTTATGGTGCACCATTTGGTGAGGAAGAAGCTCGAACAAGAAGTTTCATAAAAACAATGTACTTTCTTTTATTGGCAAACACACACTTGCAGCTCAACAACAGGCTTGGTGATCAGCCACACAACTAACTAGCCAGGAAAACCAGCAGGGGGTATCCAAATCCACCAGACTTCCCAGTGAACATAAAACAATATGACAATACAACACATTCTTACACTAATAATAAACACTCAAGCTAACTACAGTAAACATCAAAGTAATGGGTATGCAAATTAGCGCTTTACCAAGGTGCAGAGTTGCTACTGTATAACTATCCATGGAATATACTTTGTCCACTGAGAATTTAGACAACACTACACAATGACTGCACCCCAAATAGTGCACTATATAGTAAATATTCAGATGTGGCAACAGTTACCTCACAGTGAAACTCAAAAGACCAGCAACCAACTGCACCAGTAGAGCTTATGTTCTATCATAGACTAGTTTCAATGTAAATGGGTACTACGTTCACGTTCACTGACTATTATAAAATGAATGTTTGCAGGAAGTAGCATAGTTTTTTAGGTGCAGCATCTGCCTTGAACAAAACTACACTGTCCTTCAGTTCAAAGTGCACCATGTTTGCTGACCATATATGCATTTTTTTCTATTTGTTTTGTGAATATAATTATTTCTTTATGTGCAAAGTATTTTTTTGTAACCAGTCATGGCCACCTCTCTGAACTACATGGTACATACAAACATAAGTGATCATAAAATAAACAACAAACAGGCTAATTTTATATCAATCAGCATAACAAGCACTTAAATGATATCATGAAATGTCATATTTCCAATTTAGATTATTGGAAAGGTACATCACAAAACATTGAAAACATTTTATCTTTAATGTAATGTTTACTTTAATCTGCTGTTCAGTGTATTCAAATGTAGCCACTTTATCTTTTGTTGCAATGGTTCATTTCTAAAATGCCATTGCATAACGAGTACCCAAGCAGAACAAGCACATAAAAGCAGAAGTGCAAGAGGTGAATAATTTGAATCTAAATCACAGTCTATTTGGATTTTGTTAAACTTTCTTGAAGTAAATTTTACACTGAGAACAAGGAAAGAACCAGTTCCCTGCAGTTGATTTAAGCTAAGTATATGCAGTGAGGATTTACTACCCAAATTGTGCACATCACGAATCAGATCTCAGGCATCACTCTGGACTTAAGCACTGTAAAGTTATGCACACAGAGTGGAGGTTGAGTAAAACAAAAAAGTAAAACTTCTCCCAGTAACGTGTGATTCTGAACTTGAACTTTTTCTTGTGTGATATCGGCTCAAGCATGGGTAGATCTACTGGCTGACAAGCACAATTTATGACTGATTTATGTTTTGGGCTGTAAATACAGTCATAAAGAATACTGAATGCAGTTTGAAGCCAATATTAAATACACTATATACCCAAACATGTGTGGACACCTGATGTTGGACGAGAAGGCCTGGGGCGCAGTCGGCATTCCAGTTCAATCTATCAAACCATGTCTTCATGGAGCTTGCTTTGTGCACAGGGGCACTGTCATGCTGGAACACGTTTGGTCCTCTTATTTTCAGTGAACTAAGAGGCCCAAACGCATACAAGGACATACAGTGCATTTGTGTGCTTCCACATTTGTGGCAACATTTTGTGGAAGAACCACATATGGGTGTGATGGTCAAGTCCACAAACGTTTGGTCATATAGTGTACATAGATATGACACAATTAATTAGTAGTATTGTCCCTTTAAAGTACACAAAAATGTGGCTGTGGTGCAACCAAAATTCTATACATTAGTCATTTTAAACTAACGCTTAATACACGGTTTAGGTCCAACTTTACACCCTGAGTTGCAATCAGCTAGTGCATTTGGCAGTTTGCTGCTACCACACAGTTCTCCCTCTTTAACTCTCTGTAATTCTTTATTTTGTTCTTTTTCCTATCTTTCATTTGTCTTTCTTTCTTTCTTTCTTTCTTTCTTTCTTTCTTTCTTTAATTTTTGGGGGTAGGAGAGAAACTTGTGCCTTATTGTTGTGAATTAAAAGCATCTAAAGAGTCAAAAACTTCTATTAAAACATTCTTCATCTCTTCATCTCTCACTCTTACACACTCTCTGATGTCCAAACTACTATACATCTGCCCCTTTCTTGCCCCAGACACTCTGACAATCTTTAACTTTCAGTCCTTTTTGTTAGCTCTTGAGTACTCTGTTCCTGTAAGCCTGCCCTGTAAGAATTCTTATCATATTCTAACACACTAGGATAAATTTGGAAATGACAAACACGTTTTTTTCATATTAATAAATATGATGTCTTTCAATTCAGAAAGACATCACTTCATACATTGCAGTTGAATCAGATATGGGAGGCAAACTGGTTTGGTTGATCCATACATCATGAATTATAAAATAAATTTCTGACTGTGGAGAGTTTACCAAGATACACATGGTAACACACACACACACACACACACACACACACACACACACACACACACTTGTTGATTGTAATGGTTCAGTCTCAGAGACTTTGTGCTTGAGTGAATCCTATTAGATATGATTATTCAGATGGAGGGATATTACATGTAGAAGACAATGTTGGTGCCAGCACATTTAGACTATAAGCTCTACTGCTTGAATCCACCTGAAAATAAGTCCATAATACCTTAATAAAGTATACTCCTGGCTTGTGATTTTTTTTAAAAAAAAGTAAAATCTGCTGGTACGCCAATGTGTCGTTTCCAGCATCTGGATTTTGTGATATCTAGATATTAACCTGAAAGAAGATTAATATATACCAAGATTTCATATTTCATATATTTTCTTATTAGTCTTACTATTGCAAACAATGTGGAGATACATGAACAACACAGTTTGAGGCCATTTTGAGGTAATGTTTTCAAACAAAAGCAAATGTATCTATGAAAGCTTAAAACAAGGAAGACTTTTATATAAAACATAATAGTAACAAAGAACTGAAATAGTTGGAAAACACACACAAGATTAAAAGAACTAATAAATAAGAACACACCATGACCAAGAACAGTGATGAACTAGCAAAAACCACTGAACCAAGGGGGGGGGGGGGGAATTCAACCAAAACAATAACAAAAGCACACAGAGAATTGAGAATCACATGACACTGGGAACTGCGACTCACACTGAGAGGGATAATTTGACAGAATTTATAACAAGTATGACAGTAGCTTGTTATAAATACTCTCTCAAGGGCCCTTCACCACACCCACATCTCTAGTCCCCAGAAAGAAAAACATGGCAGAATTCAGTGCTAAAAACCCCCGAAGTGGTGAGATTCCTTTAAATGCATAAATACACAGTCTTCTCCATTTAAAAAAAAAACAAAAACAAAAAAACCCTGTAATGTCACAAAATCAATCAATCAATCAATATTAAAACTACTTTTACAAGAACAACATGCAAATGCAATGAGGATGTTGGACACCAATGTAGCTATATTTTCTCTAGACTGGTAATGTGAATAGTAATGTTATGCACCAGTAAACTGTAAAATCCATTAGCTGATACCACTTCATCACTTAATGAGTCAATTGGTGTTAAATGGGTTATAAGGTTGGAGCTTGTAAACTAGTCATCTAACTTAAATTTAGCTAAATTACATCTAGCTAAACAGCTAATGTAAAGAAACCCTTGAGTCTGTGGCAGGATTAAAGCAGTTATGTGATCAAACTAAAAAAACCCCGTTTCAGACTTGCCTAAATCTGAAACAGGTGTAAAATGGGATTTACATTTGGTCCTTGCTAGCTGGCTACCCATATAACTAACATAAAGTGGGTTCAGAAAGTATTCAAACCTATTGAGTTTTTGCACATTATATTGTGTTAATTATGCATTTTAAAATTGATTAAACTGACTTTTGGCAATTAAGCTACACATAATAATCCATAGTGACAAAGCAAAACCAAGTTTTTAGAAACCTTTACAAATATATTAAAAATCAAAAACTAAATCTCTCATTTAGATCAGTGTCCAGAACTTTTATTCAATAATTTGTAGAATCACTGTTAGCAGCAGTTTCTTGGGTAAGTCTCTACATGCTTTGCACAACTAGATTTGGACAGTTTTTTCCCATTCTTCCTGGCAGATCCTCTCAAGCTCAATCAGATTGGATGGGGAATGTCCATGACCTGCCATCTTCAAGTCTCTTTATAGTGCTCGACTTAGTGCTTAAAGTTCAGCCCAAAGAGTTTAACTTTTGTCTCTTCAGACCAGAGATTTTTTTCCCTTTTGCTCTCAGAAACCTTTAAGTGCCTGATATACCTTTTACTCAAGAGTCGCTTCCATCTAGCCACTCTACCACTCTACCATAAAAGCCTAATTGATGGAGTATTTCTAAGATGGTTGTCCTTCCAACAGGTTTTCACATCTGTGCAGAGGACTTAATGTCTCTTAGAGTAGCTGTTGGGTTCTTGGTCATCTCCCTGAGCTGTTTGGCTGGTTTGGCTGGATGATCAGCGCCAGGAAAGTCCCAGTGGTTCTATTTTGTGTATATATATCCTCTTTTTTCGATTCTGGTCTTTGTCCTTGAAACTCTGTGGATCACCTGACCTTTTGCCTGTTTCTGACCAAAATATTGTTTATGATTTGGAATTGTTTGCCTGCCATTTTTAAAATAAAGCAGCTGTAGCCATCTCTGCCACCTGACATAAAGGAAATAATGATGTCAGTTTGTGGTCAGAAAGAGACAATAGTATGAATGAATAATAGTTTAAATTTTATTATTATGCCTCTTTTTGTCTTTCCTCTTGCTGATTTTCATTCATTTGTTCATTTGTTCATCCATTCATTTGTTTATTATTTGACAGACACCTTTAGCCAAAACAACTTAAAACAGAGGCAAAAATACAATACATGCATATTGCAAACACAGGCCTGAGTGCTGTCTTTGATTACACTGCTATGAGGAACAGTAAAATCAAATCAAAATTCAACTTTTACTTATGGAAGAGTATTTGAGGAGTGCCAAGTGACATGCAGATGAAGGTCGCAGAAAGGTGGGGTGCCGCTAGTCTGGTCATCAGATTTCATGCAGCACAGTCAAGATGTCTCCATATTCCATTGAATTACAGATCACAGTCCTCTGGGTAGAACATTATTTGAATGATCGACTTTGTTTAGCAGGTATCAAGGACTTGGTTGAAGATCAGATCGACTGCTGCATTCAGGAGCAAACAGACAGCAGGTTTAGCAGTCCAGGAATAAGATGTTGAGGGCTGTTACTAAGCTGGAGAGAAATAAGTAATAGGTCTCTCATTTGTTAACTTAAAATCATCTGTTTTTATTACTCTTTCAAATATTAGACAATTAGTAATACTGTTTTTTTTTTTTACTTGTTCTTGCCTGTAACATACAGTGCTGTTTGTTTTGCCCCATCCTGTCACCATTTTTGTGTTTTTTGCCCCATCCTGAGTTTTTCTGTATATCTCATACATCTCTCATATAAATACAACCAGGCCTGATTACTGTACAGACTTTATTCAATCAAATCAACACTTAAATAGAACTTTTTCAACAGCATGAAGTTGGTTAAAAGGTCTTACCCAGTAACCCACTATGCCAAAATTGAAAGAAATTTGAGAAATGACAAGGAAGAAGGTGATGGAAATACATCAGTCTGGGAGGGGTTACAAAGCTATTTCAAAGGCTATGGGACTCCAAAGAACCACAGTGAGAGCCATTATCTCCAAATGGAAAAACTCAGCACAGTCTTTCCTAGAAGTGGCTGACCTTCCAAAATTCCTCCGAGAGCACAGCAATGATTCATCCAGGAAGTCACAAAAGAGCCAAGGACCTACAAACCTCTCTTGCATCAATAAAGGTCACTGTTCATGACTCCACTATCAAAAACACACTGGGCACAAATGGCATCCATGGAAGAGTGGCGAGGCAAAAACCACTGCTAACCCAGAAGAACATTAAGGCTCATCTGAATTTTGTCAAAACACACCTTGATGATCCTCAAACTTTTTGGGAGAATGTTCTGTGGACTGAGGAGTCAAAAGTTGAACTGTTTGGAAGACAGGTATCCTATCACATCTGGAGAAAACCAAACACAGAATTACACAAAAAGAACATCATACCTACGGTCAAACATGGCGGTGGAAGTGTGATGGTGTGGGGATGCTTTGTTGCTTCAGGGTCCACCTCTGAATGGTTCAAAAAAAGCAAAATTAAAGTTTTGGAGTGGCCTAGTCAAAGTCCTGACTTTGAGATGCTGTGGCAGGACCTTAAACGGGCAGTTCATGCTTGAAAACCCTCCAATGTGGCTGAAGTAAAGCAGTTCTGCAAAGAAGAGTGAGTCAAAATTCCACCACAGTGCTGTGAATGATGTTGTATTTTGTTTAAAGATCTAAAGCTATTGACCAGAGCCATATCACCTGTAGTGTTTGCCTGGTTTCCCTCTGAAGCTAAGCAGGATTGAGCCTGGCCAGTAGTTGGATGGGAGACCTCCTAGGGAAAACTCTTGCTGCTGGAAGTGATATTAGGAAGGCGAGCAGGTGGTGCTCTCTCTGAGGTCTGTGTGGGTCCTAAAGCCCCAGTATAGTGACCAGGGTGCTATACTGTAAAAACATGTTAAGGCCATTGGTCCTTATCTATCATGGCCCCTAATAATTCCCACTCCTGAATTGGCTATATCACTCTCCCCTCCACTATGGCTGCTGTCACATCATCCAGGTGGATGCTACACACTGGTGGTGGTTGAGGAGACTCCCCCCCATACTATGTAAAGTGCTTTGGGTGTCTAGAAAAGTGCTACATACATGTAAGGAATTATTATTATTTACTATGATATATACACAAAAACAGAAGAAATCAGGATGAGGCAAATTCTTTTTCACAGCACTGTACATTCACTGTCCACTTTATTAGTTGAGGATGGGAAAATGTCACCTTGTCTTTTTCCAATATTCAACTGTCCAATCTTATTGTTAGTCTGTGCCTGCTATATTGTAGCCCATCAACCACAAGATTTGAAATCTTTTGAGCATTCTGAGATGCTTTACTGATCACAATGGTTGTACAGAGTGTTTATTTGAGTTACTACAACCTTCCTATCAGTCTGAACTATTCTAGCTATTCTCCTCTAACCTCTTTTATCAACAAGGCCTTACTTCCCACAGAACTACTGCTAAGTGGATTTTTTATTTTTATTTTTTGTGCCATTCTGTGTAAACTCTAGAGTCTGTTTTGCGTAAAAATCCCAGGAGATCAGCAGTTTCTGAAATACTCACACCAGCCTGTCTAGCACCAGCAACCATGCCACATCAATGTCAAAGTCACTGAGATCACTTTTTCCCAATTCTGATGTTTGATGTTAAAAATAACTGAAGCTATTGATTGTATCTGCAATATAACCACAAACTATGCAAGACAATGGATGATAGATTAACTACAACATTGATGATGGTATATTAAATACCTAGGTTCAGAAATATCCAGCCACCAGCAGTAGCCTTGGACAATAACTCAATGTTACTAAAATGATGATCTAAAAGTTGTATTAATTACAATAATTATGTTGGAAATACAGCTTTTAATCTACCCATTCAGTATTATGAATTACTTCATTTGATTAGAGAAGTTGTGCTCTGACAAAAAGCAAGGCAATAACAAATGGCTGAAAGGTATATCTACACTTAATTTATTATGATATGTAAGGAATAAAATATGGTAGACACATTGCTATAGGCTAACAATTGATTATTTTCCCATAACAGCTTGTCCATTAGCAATGAATAGTGGACTATTAATTAAAGAAAGGTTATGTCAGAGATTCCCCGTCGCGCAGAGCGCCAGAGCAAGCAGTGCTCTCAGCAGCCCGGAGCGCGATAGCGCGCTTCCAAGTTGTCAATGACTTTGTTTACATTGACACGTGTGTTTTGCTTTGGTTTCTGTCCTGTCTTCACCCCTGTCATGTTATTGGTTGTTTCCCTCACGTGTCCTAATCATTCTCAGCTGCTCCTTGTTACCCCCGTGTTTCTTTGTCTTGTCGCAAAGTGTTTCAGTGTTTTTCCGCCTGAACACTTACAAGCCCTTGTTTTCTGTGTGTGTTTCCCTGGATTTTGATGTTGTTCCCGTTTCTAGTTTTATAATTCTGCCTGTTTCAGAGGCCCTGTTGGCCTCTGGAGGGTGCTCTGCAGGTGAGGCTGCCACGTCGGCCTCTGACTGGAACTTGGCTGTGGAGACTGCCCTGTCGGTCTCTGGAGGGTGCTCTGCAGGTGAAGCCACCATGTTGGCCTCTGGCTGGAGCTTGGCTATGGAGGCCATCTTGTCGTAGTAAGTGGTGAATGGCCGAACAGGTTGGTCATACAGGCTGGTCCTCCCCAAAGATTTTTCAAGGTTGGGTTTAAATTCTAGACACCTGAACACCTTAACTAAGAGCCCCACATACTGGGCTATATTGTTAAGTCAGCTGGATCCCATGGCAACAAGGAGCTCCGCCCACTGGTGGACTGGGCTGGTGAGCCGGGATAACATGAGCCCCAACCACTGCTTCTCGTCGAGCTTGGGGGCTACCAGGCTTGCAAAATAAAATTGGCATTGCAAAAGAAAACTCTTCGGATAAACAGAAAAGCCATCATACAGTTCTGGGAGATACATGAAAATTGGATCGAATTAAGTGCTGGCATGGGTATCCTGGCATAACGCCCCTTTTGCCTTCCTGCTGCATCCAAAGTGTAGGCAAAGTATTCTGTCATGTAATGCAGAGTGTAGATGGATGCAATCACAGTAAAAAAAAACTTTTATTAAGAGAGGCAGGCAGACAAATCCAATAAGAATAACAAAAACGTGGTCAAAAAAGAGGCAGAGTCAGGCGACCGACAAACAGGCAGAATCACAAAACCAGAAACAGGAACAAGATCAAAAACCAGGGAAACACATGCAGAAAACAAAGGCTTGGTAGCGTTCAGGTGGCAAAACACTGAAACACACTACTTCACAATGAGACAAAGTAACATGGTGGTAACAAGGAGCAACTGAGAATGACTAGGACACATGGGGGAAACAACCAATAACATGACAGGGGTGGAGACAGGACAGAAACCATAATAAAACACGTGTCAACGTAAACAATGTCATTGCTGCCGGCGCTCTGTGTGAGGGGGAATCTCTGACAGAGATTTCTTTTTATGTTTACAGTTTGAAAGGTATTCACAGCCCTTCAGTTTTTGCACACTTTATTGTGTTATAGATTTAATTTAAAATGCATTAAATGTCCTACAAACAATTTTGTAGAATCTTATCATTTAGATTATTCGGGCCCATTCAGGATAATTAAGTATTCAGGCCCTTTATTCAGTACTTTGTAGAAGCACCTATGGAAGCAATTACAGCTTTGAATCTCTCCATAGACATTCTATAGGCTTCAAGGCTAGGCTTTGGCTAGGAAACTCAATATATACATATATATACACACATACATACACCAATCAGCCATAACATTAAAACCACCCACAGGTGATGTGAATAACATTGATGTGACTGCCGGCTGATTCCTCAGGCTTGCACAGCTATTTGAAATAAAAGTTCCATAATGCTTATGAGATTTGCTTTAATTTATGTTAATCTAAAAGAACAGGTTCATCCAAATTTGCAAATGTCTTGCTTCTCCAACTTGTCAAAGATTTATTCAAAAAATATTTGACTGTACCTCTAAGCCTAAACTCAATTCTTCCCACACAGATGCATGACATGTGTCTGATAGCCATAAGCCGAGCTTAATTACTCTTAACCATGCTAAAAAAATAAACTGTAATGTAACAAAATGGTGAATAAGAATCTGTAATGTAACAAAATGGTGAATAAAACAGTTAAAATACAAAACAGCACTTGCCTAATAGGAAGAGTGTTCTAGCCTATTAATTCAAATACTTGTGTTCACCCCTACTGCCTATTAGAGCTACCACTGTTCTCTGTTAATGATAAAAAAATATGTAAAAGCTTATCAAATGCATTTAATGGGAAAACTGTTGGTGTGCTTTTGCAGTATGTGTCCACTTCAAAAGGCATTTGCTGGATCCACAGGCTGTAAAATGAAAAACTGTAAGCTAATCCAATTTAACACAAGATCGATGAACTTTTACATGAATGTCCTCAAGCTGGAAAGGCAGCATTGCAAACAACTTGATGGAATGATACCTTTTACAGAGGACATACAAGAGGTGGACAAATGGTGTCCTTTACAAAAACTAAGGACACCAACACTGGTCATTGAAAGAAGTGATAGATCTACTGAGGTTAAAGATTGCACTATGAGGATGCTACAGTAAGACTAGCACTATGTGATAATAAAATTAATTTGACCTGCTTTTATCAATTCATTCTTGTAGGTAGCACATTCCTAGGTAGCTGTTATTAAAGATTTGCCACATGAGAGCACATGACAGCAAAGAGTGCATGTTAATTTAAAAAAGCTGTTTTTATTTCTCATTCAGAGTTTGCTATCCATTGAAAATGTTTAATGTGTACAGTCTCTTCATTTGTATTAGACCATCAAGTAACTTGGTAGTTAACAGTGAATAACACACACAACTTTCACTTTAAATGGTTATACAATACCTATTTTAACTGCAAGAACAGTGGTGCTTGAAAGTTTGTGAACCCTTTAGAATGTTCTACATTTCTGCATAAATATGACCTAAAACATCATCAGATTTTCACACAAATCCTAAAAGTAGATGAAGAGAACCCAATTAAACAAATGAGAAAAAAATAATACACTTGGTCATTTATTTATTGAGGAAAATGTTCCAATATTACACATCTGTGAGTGGCAAAAGCATGTGAACCTCTAGGAGTAGCAGTTAATTTGAAGGTGAAATTAGAGTCAGGTGTTTTCAGGTGGCATTAAGTGTCCAGGAGAGGTCTTCTGTGATGTTCAAGAAACTTGGAGTTCTTAACTCTCTCCACAGTTGCTCAGTTGATGTTCAGTGATGAGTGGTCCATGTGGGTCCTCCTGAAGTCAAAAATAATCTCTTTAATTTGATCAACATTGAGAGATACACTGTAGTCTATGTGCCATTCTGCAAGCTGCTCCACCTCCTCCCTGAATGCTGACTTATCACTGATACTGATGAGACCCACAGCTGTAGTGTCTTCAGCAAACTTGATGTGACGTGTGCTGTATGTTTTTTAGCACAGTCAGAAGTCCGCAAGATAAACAGCAGTGGACTGAGCACACAGCCCTTGGGAGCGCTGGTGTTCAGTGGGGTGGTGTAGGAGGTGGTTTTGTCAAGTTGCCCGGTCAGAAAGTCCCGGATCAATTTGTTGAAGGAAGTCTTCAAGCCCAGCAGGTATAGCTTTTCTGTGAGTTGCTGTGGAATGGATGTGTTGAATGTAAACTGAGCGCCATCTTCACATATTTTTTCTTTTTGTGCAGGTGGGTCAAAGACAGGTGGATGGCAGCAGATATGGCATCCTCTGTGGAGCAGTTAGGGAGGTAGGCATACTGGAATGGGTCCAGTGTGGTAGGAAGACTGCTCTTTGTGTTTCATGACTAGCTGCTCGAAGCACTTCATGATGATAGGAGTGAGTGCAGTGGGCTGGGAGTCACTGAGGCAGGACACAGACAATTTCTTTGGCACAGGGAGGTCATCTTGAAGCACATAAGAACAAATGCTTGGCTTGGTTCAGGGAGATGTTGAAGATTTATGTTAGTTGCATTTTGCCTCTCTCCTTGCTGTGTTGAGGGCTGCCTTGTTATCTGACCTGAAGGCTGTGTCAGGCTTTCAGTAGCATGTGTCAAAATTTCTGGTTTGCATATGTGGTGATGGTCTTGAAGGCAGTCTTGTGGTCTTGAAGTCATATTGTCTATGCATTTGCTAATGTAGCCAGTCACTGATGCTGTGTATTCAAATTTGCAGTGTGGTCATATGTAGCAGCCTCTCTGAAAATGCTCCAGTCTGTGTGCTCAAAACAGTCTTGAAGTGCCAAGATGACTCGCTCATATGGTTCTCACCTGTTTCAGGTGTTGTCTGTATGCTGGGATTAGCCTAACAGTGATGTGGACCAAGCAGCCACATCACTGCTTGGGGTGCATCCTTGTATGCAATGTGTTGTTTGTCCAGAATGCTGTCATTGAGCCATATTTTCATAAAAACGACAATGCAGCAGTCACACACACTACACATACGGACACACTAGTACACACTTATTCGCATATAAGGGCAATTTAGAATAGCCAGGTTTTTGTCCATGAGTTTTGACAATATTTACACCATTTTAACAGTTACATATTTTTATGCATGTGTATCATTTGTGTTTACACAACAGAGAGGTTGAATGCTTAAATCTGATTGGTCAGAAGTGCATTATTTTCCTATTTATTAGAAAATTCTACTGTGCACCTACATTCTTTGGTCACATTTCTAGGTATTTTACTACTAATTTTATAGGTACATTTGACATTTAATCAGACTGTAGCTCATCTTATCTCATACAAAGTTTCTACCCTGTTTGTTCTCGTCAGGTGTGGACATTTTTTACCATCAAGACAGATAGAGGATAAAGAAGAGAATGACCCAGGGACAGCAGAGCAATACAAAAAAATGTTACACCTACTTCGAATGAACAATAATTGTGTGGTGGCTTGCGCAAAACCCTGGCTGAAAAACCTGGTCTGACAAATCTAGTGAAAGATTCTGTTTTTTTTTTTCTTTCTGTTAACGATATACTCCCATATTCTTTAACAAACCATAAATATACACTTCATGGCCAAAAGAATGTCCGCACCTGACCATCACACCCAATGTCTTTGTTCATCACCTGTCCTGACAACAGCAGAGAATGTTTTCAAATGTTTAAATTACCTAAAATATTTGGGAAATTTAGCTCAATCAGCTATTACTTCAGCACCCACTGCAGACACTGATCAGTTGAGTCAACACTGATTATGAGACTTTTGTTGATGTTTACATGATGTAAGTGACATTTAACTCAGGTGGTGAAACTACACAGACCAATGTGGACAGTGCTGATGATCATCTTAAACGTAATTATTTGATAAAGTGTCACTCACTTTTTTCCCCCATAAATATATTTGGTTTAAAAATGTACAGGTGGGCAAGCTGTTTGCTTTCTAAAGCCTCTCAGCTCATTAAAACCATGCCATATAACCCTGCAGTTCTTGCCTGGTTTCCCTCTGAAGTTAAGCAGGATTAAGCCTGGCCAGTATGGCCTGGATGGGTGACCTCCGGGGGAAAATTAAGGTTGCTGCTGGAAGTGGTATTAGGGAGGCCAGTAGGTGGTGCTCTCCCTGTGATACTGTAAAAAGTGATAAGGTCCTGACTCTCTGTGGACATAAAAAAACCCAAGACACTTATCATAAAGAGTAGGGGTATCACCCTGGTGTCTTGGTGAAACTCCCCCATTGGCCCTGTCAGGGCCCACTATTAATCTCCTCTTGTAGCCAATTCAAGGATGGAGATTATTAGGGGGCCATGATAGATAAGGGCCACTGGGGGAGCTTCACCAAGACACCAGGGTGATACCCCTACTCTTTATGATAAGTGTCTTGGGTTTTTTATGTCCACACATAGGTGGTGGGTGTTCTGGTGCACTATGGCTGCCTTTCCATCATCCAGGTGGATGCTACACACTGGTGATGGTTGAGGTGATTACCCCCCATACTATGTAAAGTGCTTTGAGTGTCTAAAAAAGCTCTATATAAATGTAATGTAATATAATGTAACTAATTATTATTATTATTATTAAAACATGTTAAGATAATACCAACTCATAATTACAACTGCCTCCACAAAATTATGGAATGACGCAAACAGAGTAGCAGCTTAGATTATGCAACAAAAATAAAAAGGAAGATGCAATTTTACTTTTGTTCTCAATCCTAAAGACACACAGTGCTCGTGTGTCACAGTAATGTAGAGGAGGCAGATGCAAGTGCAGATTTTCATTTTAATGACATACAAACTATTCAGACAGTGCAAACTTAGACACCAAAACATGAACTATGGTTTCGAGGCAGAAGATGTACAAGGAGAAGAAAGCACAACGTGACAACAAATGTCAATGAAAGACAAAAGCTAAACAATCAGCGCTGTGCAGGATGTGACTGGTACACTGTACTAGTGCTCATTAAACCTTTAACTTGAAACAGGTGCAAGCAGTCATGTGATGTGATCCAGTGAGGTGCAGTGGCTGATGGGAATCGTGGTCATGCACTAGCTTCCATGTAACCATGACACTGTGGGAAAACCCCTTTGTTCAGCCCACGGCTCAGTGTCCATGAGAATACAAAAGGCCAACCAGTTCCACCCTTACCTATCGTAGCTTATAATTATAAAATCATAAAAAAATAGCTAGCTAGCTAACATTAGGTGACTAGTTTATTCTGTAGGATATGTACTGTACCAGAAAATGGGCACAACTACACTGTGGCAGTTCAGCAATGCACAAGCCCTACTGCTTGATCAGGCTGTCAGAGCTAACCGCTTATGTGAACTGGTTTTGATCTTTCGTATGACTCAGTAACCATGACAGTCACACTGACATTCACAATAAAGTAACACTTCTGTAATACCGAATAATTGCAAGTCGCAAATACTTGGGCTGCATCCCAAACTGAATACTACTGCAGTGAATAGTACAGTATGTCAGTGTACCAGTTGTATTATATTACTTAGGCATACTACTTAGTATGCATTGTTTTGCTAAATGTGTGTAATGTACACAGTGGAGGAAAAGCAGCATAGCACAAACCCTTTTATTAAATGTTTTTCAACAAATAGTTTGCAATTAATTTTTTTTACTACCAAAGAGGACATCATTTCATAATCTTACATCCTGTAGCTTTAGTCATCCATTTTGAAGACTTAACTCACTTGAGACTGTCAGAATGTGTACTGCTGTTCGTGTTAATTTTTACTGCAGTATTTGCAATATTCTCCAGATGTTGTAGATCATGTCTGGCCCCGTGAGACAAAACTATTGCAGGAATATCATGTGTGGTGCATTTGTTTGTGAATGTAGATATGTATAAATTTCTTCAGACTGGGACCTAAGTGCTGCTGCTTATTATCCATAATCCTCAGAGTGCTCTTCAGATAATTATAAATAAAACAGCATGAACTAAGTTTTTCCCTAAGAAACATGGTGATTACAATAGAAGGTCAAGGTCAATATTTTCTTTCTGTGCATACTGATACATAACAAGCTGTGGATTGCTTAGGAAATAACAAAACATGCTATTCATGACCTCACAGTTTGACAATTGGCAAAGAATGGTCTTTCTTTTCTTTCTTTCTTTTTTAAGATCTCTCTCTCTCTCTCTCTCTCTCTCTCTCTCTCTCTCTCTCAGGAGAATAGAACACATTCTGTCTCAGTGTGTAATTAGACACTCTTGACAAACTGGTGGGTTTCTAACAGATGTACACACTCATTACCCTCATCCACTCCATGTTTGATGGATTTCTACCTGCCTCCCACTCGTTCATGTTTTGAGGGATGCCTCCACTGTGAACAAGCTTAGTTTTAGTAAACAAACAGACAATAGTGTATGAATTATAGCAAACAAATGTTCTTTTTTTCATTATCATTCCATTGAATGATCACATCTGACAGTTCATTAGAGGCTATTGAATTGATTCCATGATATTCCATGGCATGATGTCAAATACATACATGACATGATGAGATACAGTGGGGTTCAAAAGTCAAAAGACCACATTGCAAATCTAGGTTCTTTTTTCCTTTCATTTAAAATGGGAAATAAATAGAGGTTTCAGAATTTTGAAATATTTTAAACAAAGAAAGTAAATGTTCAGTAGCTTGAATGTTTGATATTGAAGATTCTGCACTATTTCTAGGGCCCTATATAAATGAAAGCAAATTTGTGATATTGTCCCTGCTAACTGCTTTGTACAAAAGGTCAGATTTTCCTTATGCCTGATCTTTTCTATTGAAGCATGTGTTCAGAAAAGAAAAAACATTTTCACTAGAGGTCTCAGACTTTTGGACCCCACTGTATACATGTACAGTACACGAAGGCTTCTTTGGACTCACCAAGCTGTACTGTTCAAAAATATTTGAACTATTATCACACAACGGAAGCATAATAATTGACAGAAGTCCACTGAGAACAAGATGAAAAATAATATGGCCCAATGACCCATTTGGATCCATTTGGTCATAATACATACCTATTAATGTTTATTAATGTTTGTCATCTGATGTAAGTGGCATGGAAAGATGATTTGGCTGTGGGCAGTGGTAGCTCAGTGATTAAGACGTTGGGCTACTGCTTGGGAGGTAGTGAGTTCAAATCCCAAGCCACCACTGTTTGGCCCTTGAGCAAGGCCCTTAACCCTCAATTGCTTAGATGTATAAATTAAATAAATGTAAGTTGCTCTGGATAAGGGTGTCTGCTAAATGTAAATATGTCTAGTATCATTTAGTAGACCCGTAAACAGTTAATGTGTAAATGGTGACCAAGATCAGGCTCTTTAGAGCCAGTGGGTTCTAAAAAGATGTTTGTAGTTTACCATGCCAATTTAGTCTCACAGTCAAAATATTCACATGCGATCTCCTCTTCACTGCAAACACAATTGCACATGCAAGCCACATGGTATTTTTTACAGTAACACAGGTATTTTCGAGGTGTCTGTAGTATCTGTACCCTAAAGAATTTACAGGCTTTCTGTTTAGCCTGGTAAGTCTAATCATACAGTATGTCCTGAAAAGCACAAACTGTAAACATGAACAGGACTATGCCAATGCTAAACTGTCCTTAGGTCTGAATAAGTGTGTGAATGTGTGTGTGTGTGTGTGTGTGCATATGTGGGTGTGTGTGTGCGTGCATGCTGACCAAGGAAAAAATGGTCACTAAAGATGAATGAATAAATGAATGAATTAAATTAAATTTCTTAAGTATAATCCCACATCCAATGTGCTTTCACTCTTGAGGCACTAATCAGTATGTAGGTATTAAAGTCCATGGCTTTGTTTTACTAGCTGTACTAATATACTCTAGTAATGCGAAAGTTAGCTAAGTAGTGATTCAGTGTCTGTCACTTGAGAACGACTGAAAGTGAAGCCAGTTAACTCTGTTCTGCAGTTCACAGAGACAGGAGCAGTACTCATTTCCAATGAGAGAATGCACAGTGCTATAGAATACTGAATATAACGGCTTGAGAGGGGTGGTTACAGCGTGCATATAAATTAATAAATTATACCCCTATGAACTACTGTCGATGAAATGCTGATTGGGCAATCGCCTTTCTGCATAATGTTTTCACAGCACAAATAAGCCTCTGATCAATATTCCACCACTGGCACAGTTCTCACTATTTGATTTGAGCTGCATAGAAAGTGAAAGTCAAGCCAAAATCTAGCAAGTTCAAGGATCAAATCTCTGCTGATCAGATTCAACGATTACCTGCTTTTTATATTATTAGAAAATGTGTGGGGGGTTTTGTGCATGCTTTTTTCCAACAAATATATATTGAACAAAGTAGAAGATTACTGTTCCCTTTCAGAATGAATCACATTGTGGCCAGTAACATTAATGGTTAATGCCTAACGAGATTTTCACGTCATAGGAATTGTAAATAGATACATTTGTCTTGTTTAGTTTGTAAGAAACAATGTGACAAATACACGTTCATAGAATTAATAGAACATACAATACATGTGTGTACATTTATAATCTGTGTAAGCAATTTTTTTAAAATAATTCATCTCCAGAACCAGTCTAACATGACACTAACATGTTAAAATGAAACTGCACTGAACATTAAGAAAATAATATACGTATATTTATAGCTATTAGCCTGCTATTAGCTATAGGTTTCTGCATCATTTAGTCTGGATTTGAATAACTCAAGTAGCAAAAACACTGTAGGGAATATAGTTTTTTTAGGATCAAAGATTCATTTACTGTCAGTTCAGTTAGTTCAGCCCGAAAGTTCATGTTATTTTAGGTTAATTGCATAATTTAAAATTGTATAGGCAATTTGTGCTACTACTTTAAAATGCACAGTTCAATAGCACAACAAATCATCAATCTTAGATCCTTTTTATATGCTTTCTCCTTGAAAAATGCACTTTAACCAGAAGCAGACAATGTATTTAATTAAAATGAACAGAACTCAAATTTAAATCAATACAAATCACATAAGCACAGCAGTGTAAAATAAAACATATTCTCAGTCTTCTACTTGAACCAGACTCATTTTGCTAATCAGAAAATTGTGCAGTATGAAACTCGGTGAGATGCAAAGGAGTCTCTCACAGTGGAACCAGACGGAGAAAGAGCCCATATACAGTATACACTGATTCAAGCGTGCCACAGTTTATCTAGTGAATAAATGCACATAGTCATCATGATTAAGAAAGTAATAAAGCATTTTGGGGGGTGCTGCAATGCTTTCTTTGTTAAATAACAAAATGGTGTTCTAATTCATTTATTTTTAGGCTTAGATTTTGTGGCGTGACCACAATACAAGTCCATGTGAATGAGTTGTTACTATAGAAACACATTATTATAACTTTTGATTTAAAATACAGCTTGAACTACTGTCAGAGCCTGCTGTTATAAAAACTTACAATTACATAAACATAATTATAAAACAGTACTGGAGTGAAGTTTATTTAAAATGTATGAAAGGAGTCTCGGAGCTTTCAAGCACTTAGTTTTCTGCCACAAAAAGAATCTTCAAGACAGAAGATTTTTGGTAACATGCGTTTTTTGTTTTGTTGCTGCTGTTGTCTTACTAACTTCAAGAGAGAGAAAAAAAAGATAGACTGAAGAGGGAACAACTGTAACATAAGTGATAATAGAAACAACAGTAAACATATATATATATATATATATATATATATATATATATATATATATATATATATATATATATATATATATATATATATATATATATACAGGTGCATCTCAATAAATTAGAATGTCATGGAAAAGTTCATTTATTTCAGTAATTCAACTCAAATTGTGAAGCTCGTGTATTAAATAAATTCAATGCACACAGACTGAAGTAGTTTAAGTCTTTGGTTCTTTTAATTGTGATGATTTTGGTTCACATTTAACAAAAACCCACCAATTCACTATCTCAACAAATTAGAATATGGTGACATGCCAATCAGCTAATCAACTCAAAACACCTGCAAAGGTTTCCTGAGCCTTCAAAATGGTCTCTCAGTTTGGTTCACTAGGTAAGCCACAAACATTCATTGCCAAAGAAGCTGGCTGTTCACAGAGTGCTGTATCCAAGCATGTTAACAGAAAGTTGAGTGGAAGGAAAAAGTGTGGAAGAAAAAGATGCACAACCAACCGAGAGAACCGCAGCCTTATGAGGATTGTCAAGCAAAATCGATTCAAGAATTTGAGTGAACTTCACAAGGAATGGACTGAGGCTGGGGTCAAGGCATCAAGAGCCACCACACACAGATGTGCCAAGGAATTTGGCTACAGTTGTCGTATTCCTCTTGTTAAGCCACTCCTGAACCACAGACAACGTCAGCGGCGTCTTACCTGGGCTAAGGAGAAGAAGAACTGGACTGTTGCCCAGTGGTCCAAAGTCCTCTTTTCAGATGAGAGCAAGTTTTGTATTTCATTTGGAAACCAAGGTCCTAGAGTCTGGAGGAAGGGTGGAGAAGCTCATAGCCCAAGTTGCTTGAAGTCCAGTGTTAAGTTTCCACAGTCTGTGATGATTTGGGGTGCAATGTCTTCTGCTGGTGGTGGTCCATTGTGTTTTTTGAAAACCACTGCACCCGTTTACCAAGAAATTTTGGAGCACTTCATGCTTCCTTCTGCTGACCAGCTTTTTGAAGATGCTGATTTCATTTTCCAGCAGGATTTGGCACCTGCCCACACTGCCAAAAGCACCAAAAGTTGGTTAAATGACCATGGTGTTGGTGTGCTTGACTGGCCAGCAAACACACCAGACCTGAAACCCATAGAGAATCTATGGGGTATTGTCAAGAGGAAAATGAGAAACAAGAAACCAAAAAAATGCAGATGAGCTGAAGGCCACTGTCAAAGAAACCTTGGTTTCCATACCACCTCAGCAGTGCCACAAACTGATCACCTCCATGCCACGCCGAATTGAGGCAGCAATTAAAGCAAAAGGAGCCCCTACCAAGTATTGAGTACATGTACAGTAAATGAACATACTTTCCAGAAGGCCAACAATTCACTAAAAATGTTTTTTTATTGGTCTTATGAAGTATTCTAATTTGTTGAGATAGTGAATTGGTGGGTTTTTGTTAAATGTGAGCCAAAATCATCACAATTAAAAGAACCAAAGACTTAAACTACTTCAGTCTGTGTGCACTGAATTTATTTAATACATGAGTTTCACAATTTGAGTTGAATTACTGAAATAAATGAACTTTTCCACGACATTCTAATTTATTGAGATGCACCTGTATATTAAAAGCATGATGTCTTGTTTATTAAGAAATAAAAAATGATAATCATTTGCAAAATCCTGTGGTATAAGCAGAATAAAACACCTCTGGTGCTGCTGTGATAGGAAAATAACCCACAATGATTTGCGTTGGGCCCTTACCATGCTGAAGTGGATTATTTTAACAGCACAGGCTATTGTGTTTTAGTCATATGCATGACCTTAACAAATACTGTATGTTACAAAGCATGTGCTGAGTCTAAAGAACTCAGCAAATAATATCTGCTATAACACAGTGACCATGTTTTTTGTCTTATGTGTGATGCAGGAATGAAGTGTTCCCCTAATCTGTAGCATTTATTATTTCTTTCCTATTCTCTCTCTCTCTCTCTCTCTCTCTCTCTCTCTGCATATGTATTTGTGTATGTGTGTGTGCTCACAGAGAACTCTCTTGACAAATCGGTGTCCTTCTGCTCTGCTTAAACACAGTGACGAATGACATTTTAATGGCCTTTTGCTCTCTCCTGAGGACAATGACGTTTTCAACCTTTCTGTTTCTTCCGTCATTTCTCTGACATACTCAGAGCGCCCACTTAGCCTGTTAGCTGATTATCGGCAAATGGAGCATTCAGGAGTGGAGGCAGCAATTACAGCACCTGTTGGTTTCCAGCCAGGCTTGGTGGCTTAGTGGTTAGCACATTTGCCTTGCACCTCTGGGGTTCAATTCCCACCTCTGCCCTGTGTGTGTGGAGTTTGCATGTTCTTCCTGTGCTTCGGGGGTTTCCTCTGGTTGCTCCAGGTTTCTTCCAGAGACATGCATTGTAGGCTGATTGGCATCTCTAAATAGTGTGTGAATGGGTGTGTGTGTGATTGTGCCCTGTGATGGGTTGGCATCCCATCCAGGGTGTCTCCTGCCTTGTGCCCCGAGTTCCCTGGGATAGGCTCCAAGCTCCCCCGCAACCCTGTGTTGGATAAGCAGTACAGAAAATGGATGGATGGTTGCCAGCTACGGATGGCATCATCAGGATTCAAATGATCTCCCTGATCTCGAAAGTGAAATGTGAAGGCCAATGGATGGTAACCCATACTTGGAATTTGTCCTCTGCATTTAACCCATCCAAGTTAGTGCACACACATTAGAAGTTGTGAGTAGTGAACACACACAGAGAGGAGCAGTTGAGGGTTAAGGGCCTTGCTCAAGTGCCCAACAGGGGCAGCTTGGCAGTGCTGGGATTTGAACTCATGACCTTCTGATCAGTAGCAGAACTTCTTAACCACTGAGCTACTACCACCACCCCCAGATGGATCAATATAGTCGACTACAGTATAAAGAGATATTTTGGTGTGAATTTTTATCACATTTCAGTAAACAAAGTGCATTCATTTGTAAGTGACTCTATTGCATGATATATGATAAAGCTAAGTTTCATATACATTTTATACTATAAGCTACAGTATAATGCCAAAGCAGAACTTAATTCACATCAATTTGATCTGTTTGTGTCAGTTTTTATACATCGTAATCTTTACACCAACAGGACAGAAGCAACGAAAACAATACAAATCCTCTCAGCTCGGACGTTTTTTAGGCACACACTAAATATTTACTTGCATAAGCACACTCATTTTTCTTCCACCTTTCATCCTTTCATACCCTTGCTCGTAAATTTCCTTTTTTGCTTATTCTGCTTATTCTAATCCTCACTTCTCTCCATCCTTGTATTTGTTTCTTGTGGCTGGAGCGAGTGGATTTCTTTAGGGACGGGGCCAAAGGGCTTTTCCTCCAGCAGCCACTGGGAAACAATTTCAGTCTAGTGCTCTTTCATCTCGCTGTGCCTCACAATAAACAGCTACCTGTGGAGGTTAATACAGCACGCATGAGGGCAAACAATATTCTCCTACATAGACATGTGGACACACACACATACACACACACCATATCTTATACCCTCAGACGTAGCCAAGACTGGAATAATTGCAGTACGGGTGCAGGAATATCATCTAAAAATTGAAGGAGAATCTGGCCTTTCTTTCACTTACATGCCTGCTATATTGCAATATTACCTGAAGAGAAACACTTGAGAGAGAAAATCAATCAATCAATCAATCAATCAATCACTCACTCACTCTCACACTCACTCTCTCTCTCTCTCTCTCTCTGTGTGTGTGTGAGAGAGAGAGAGAGAGACTATTTGTTTGAGCACTACAAAAGCACTACCTTGAACACTACTTTTTCATAAAGCAATCTAGAGTAATCTAAAGATATTTGTGAAATGGCAGTGAGAATTGCATGTCTGACAGAGAAACTACCAAACTGTCTGATGTGAAGATATTTAGTGTACAATATAATAACAGCAAATTTAAAGTAGTAAAAAGGTCCTACTGTGGCTAAAGGATACAGCTTATGTTGAACCTGAACACTTAAATAAATTATTTTTCACATGCTGTAACACATGCAAACTTTGGGAGGTTTTAATTGCAGCCTTTTTGTTTGAGTGTTTGAGTGATGGTTAGAATCCACACATAGTGCAAACACATGCTTATCCCCAAAATCTGTAATATAGATATGCAAGTAGACAGGCCGCCAAAACCATAAACCAGGGGCCATCAACAGGTGTAGTGCAGTCTGAATGCGGACCCAGGAAGCATTTCAGTAGCTTAAACCAAGCACTTGATAATACTTTAGCTAAAATAGCTTAGCAGGTCCAGTTTTTAAACATGAAACTTTTCAGCTTCTATAGCAGATTCTCTGTTGCAATCAGTCAGATGCATGTATGTATATTATTTACCTTAAAGCAGTTGGTAAGGAAAGCAAAATGCTTTAGTAGATTATTTTAATTTAATTTACACTCTCCGGTCTGATTAATGAACTGACGACATGACTTCCTTGATGAAAACAAGATGTTTAAAGATGATTGGACAGAGGAGTGTTAATTCTCTGCTTCAAGTGAGATGTGGACAACTTGAGGTCCTCGATGGAATGACTGGGAACAACACATTTAAATTATGGTCCTTAAAATTCATTCTGCTTTGACTGTTTAATATACATCAGTAGACAGGTGGGAAGTTATCTGTATCTAGATTTGTGCCATGCGGGTGCATGTGTGATTTGCATGGCCCATTAGGAGCATTGCAATCACCTGTGTGTAGATAATGAGTCCCAGGCTGTCTTGTTGTTCTTGTGTAGAGCTGTAGAGCTGAGGAAGCAGAAAAAAAATCAAGTGACCATCAAAACAAAACACAGCTTGCAAAGTGATTTACCTTAAAAGCAAGAGATAATTCAAAGGAATAAAATTCCAATTCATATGATAATATACAAAAGATAATAAGGCAAATGTTCAAATACGAGCCATTAGTAGTGTAATATTTTGTGAATATCAGGTTGATATTTTTGAATAGTCACAATCAAAACATATCTGTCTGTGAAACACACAGCTCAGTGACACATCCAAATCCACCACCAATCCAGAAGACCACTGTTACTCCACCAGCTCTCACTCACCACCATACTGATTCACACACATCTTCCTCGATCCCATTCATCAACCTCTGTGCAAAGTATTTATAGAACACTAGACACTCTCACTCCTTGTAAGGTTTTGTCCATTTAACTTTGCATTTTTGAGCGTTGTCTCATGTATTGTCTGTTGGTTTTAATTTCAAATCTTTGATGTCCTTAACTTTGATATTGCCTTCGCCATATTGCCCTATTTTCCTGCCAACAGAGCTTTGTCTCTCTGATCTTTTTTGTTGGTTTGTGTTTTTTTCTTTTCTTTTTTTTTTGCTCTATGATTTGGATTGTTAATAAACCAGCTTGTACATGCTTCCATGCGTCTCCACCTTGTGACATTTAGCACATCTTGTTATTTTCATGCCCTTTAACTACCAAAATACCACAAACATCTCAAAATAAAGGCATATCAAAACACTAGCACTACTTCTCTTCTAACACATATAACTAGAGGTATTATAGTTGGTGTACTACATGATATATGTACAGGTGCATCTCAATAAATTAGAATGTCGTGAAAAAGTTCATTTATTTCAGTAATTCAACTCAAATTGTGAAACTCGTGTATTAAATAAATTCAGTGCACACAGACTGAAGTAGTTTAAGTCTTTGGTTCTTTTAATTGTGATGATTTTGGTTTACATTTAACAAAAACCCACGAATTCACTATCTCAACAAATTAGAATATGGTGACATGCCAATCAGCTAATCAACTCAAAACACCTGCAAAGGTTTCCTGAGCCTTCAAAATGGTCTCTCAGTTTGGTTCACTAGGTAAGCCACAAACATTCATTGCCAAAGAAGCTGGCTGTTCACAGAGTGCTGTATCCAAGCATGTTAACAGAAAGTTGAGTGGAAGGAAAAATTGTGGAAGAAAAAGATGCACAACCAACCGAGAGAACCGCAGCCTTATGAGGATTGTCAAGCAAAATCGATTCAAGAATTTGAGTGAACTTCACAAGGAATGGACTGAGGCTGGGGTCAAGGCATCAAGAGCCACCACACACAGACGTGTCAAGGAATTTGGCTACAGTTGTCGTATTCCTCTTGTTAAGCCACTCCTGAACCACAGACAACGTCAGAGGCATCTTACCTGGGCTAAGAAGAACTGGACTGTTGCCCAGTGGTCCAAAGTCCTCTTTTCAGATGAGAGCAAGTTTTGTATTTCATTTGGAAACCAAGGTCCTAGAGTCTGGAGGAAGGGTGGAGAAGCTCATAGCCCAAGTTGCTTGAAGTCCAGTGTTAAGTTTCCACAGTCTGTGATGATTTGGGGTGCAATGTCATCTGCTGGTGTTGGTCTTTTTTTTTTTTTTTTTTTTTTTTTTTTTTTTGAAAACCAAAGTCACTGCATCCATTTACCAAGAAATTTTGGAGCACTCCATGCTTCCTTCTGCTGACCAGCTTTTTGAAGATGCTGATTTCATTTTCCAGCAGGATTTGGCACCTGCCCACACTGCCAAAAGCACCAAAAGTTGGTTAAATGACCATGGTGTTGGTGTGCTTGACTGGCCAGCAAACTCACCAGACCTGAACCCCATAGAGAATCTATGGGGTATTGTCAAGAGGAAAATGAGAACAAGAGACCACAAAATGCAGATGAGCTGAAGGCCACTGTCAAAGAAACCTGGGCTTCCATACCACCGTGCCACAAACTGATCACCTCCATGCCACGCCGAATTGAGGCAGTAATTAAAGCAAAAGGAGCCCCTACCAAGTATTGAGTACATGTACAGTAAATGAACATACTTTCCAGAAGGCCAACAATTCACTAAAAATGTTTTTTTTTATTGGTCTTATGAAGTATTCTAATTTGTTGAGATAGTGAATTGGTGGGTTTTTGTTAAATGTGAGCCAAAATCATCACAATTAAAAGAACCAAAGACTTAAACTACTTCAGTCTGTGTGCAATGAATTTATTTAATACACGAGTTTCACAATTTGAGTTGAATTACTGAAATAAATGTACTGAAATAAACTTTTCCACGACATTCTAATTTATTGAGATGCACCTGTATATTGATGACATGGTAAATCATAAAACCTCTACAGCATAATTGCCTGTTCCAGCCCACTGTAACTACACTTTACTTTCAAATTTAATAATCCTAATTTAATAATTTTAAAAAACCTTCATTTGTTACATACATAATTCATTTGTTTGTGCTATACACTAAAGACATTTGGGTTTGAGGTCAAAAGATGGATGAGACAAGAGTTTAGGATTTCAGCTTTTTTCCCTGGTATTTACATCTAGATGTGTTAAACAACATCAAACATAGAACCTTTTGTATCCCATGATCCCTTGTGTCATAGTCCGTACAAGGAATCTTGGGAAGCAGACCCTGGGACATAACAAGGGATTCTCTGTGTAAGTTAATGTATGCAATTGGTTTTAAGTCAACTAAACACTTTTACTGTATGTTCTGATATACTGACTGATCATCTTAATGCGTCAATTCATGAAATAACGTGCAATAACACCAGAAATATCTGTTTTTTTCCCATGCCGACACTGCCTCCTAGTGTTCGGGAGCACTTACGTTGTGTTGCGGCTTTATTCCGTTGTGTTGTGGCTTTAATTTTTTTATTTCATTGTGCTGTGCACTACTGGGTTAGTTTCAAGCTCCAAAACACTTGTGGATAGAAAATGCCAACTGATCAAGCATATTGCAGTCTGTTGCAGTACAATGTAACATAAATACAATAAAAATACAGTTGAGACTAATATGATGAGAAGAACCGAATAAACATATCATAGTAATTAAATATACTATGAAAACAAAATGGATTTTACCTAACTTTACCTTACTTGACCACAAAGCCATATGATTTTACAATATAATTTTTTTTCTTTCTTTTCTTTTCTTTTTCTTTTTTTAATTGTACACCACCATGCTAAAATGTGCACTTTTTAGTTTAACATGGCCAAGATGCAAAATCAAGGACATGAAATTGAGGTAATGTGTGCAATATTCTTATTCAGTATTTGTTGTTCTGCATTTTTAAATCAGACAATACCTGGTTTCAGTCTGGTTTCGGCAGAGGACAGCAGAAACATGCACTTCCTGGAGTGTCTCTATTCTGAAGAGAAGGAGTGAAAACACTTTTCCCAGATGATATGATGGAATCTGTACCAACATGTCAATTTAAATGGAATATACTGTATATTACCTGGGATTATTTATACTTATCATTTTATGGAAGGTAAAATATAGCATAATCCAGATATGTTCTGGATTACACACATTCTGTTAAAACAATTACTAAAATAATGGATTTGGAATGGGACTAAAATCCCAGAGATAGATTTTAGTAAAAAAAAGTTTAGCAAAGAAGGATGTGAAATTTGTCTTTATTGTTTAACCTTTTGATCTGTTGTGTATATATATATATATATATATATATATATATATATATATATATATATATATATATATATATATATATAGTTGTTAAATATAGGTGTGGAACAATTATTGGCACCCTTCTAGTCAGTACTTTGTGCTACCTCCCTTTGCCAAGATAACAGCTCTGAGTCTTCTCCTATAATGCCTGATGCCTGATGAGGTTGGAGGATACATGGCAAGGGATCTGAGGCCATTTCTCCATACTTAATCTCTCCAGATCCTTCAAATTTCGAGGTCCACGCTGGTGGACTCTCCTCTTCAGTTCACCCTACAGGTTTTCTATGGGTTTCAAGTCAGGGGACTGGGATGGCCATGGCAGCACCTTGATTTTGTGGTCAGTAAACCATTTTTGTGTTGATTTTGATGTATGTTTTGGATCATCTGCTGGAAGCTCCAACCATGGCACATTTTAAGCTTTCTGGCAGAGGCAGTCAGGTTTTCATTTAATATCTGTTGATATTTGATTGAGTCCATGATGCCATGTATCATAACCATGGGCATGAGATACTTTTCCATATGGCTACCTCTCTGTGTGCACCAAAACCACCTCTGGGGTTTATTTGCCAAAAAGCTCTATTTTGGTTTCATCTGACCATAGAACCCGATCCCATTTGAAGTTCCAGTAGTGTCTGGCAAACTGAAGACACTTGAGTTTGTTTTTGGATGAGAGTAGAGGCTTTTTTCTTACTCTTCCAAACAACTTGTGGTGATGTAGGTGAACTTCTGCAATTCTCCAGCTGTGATCCTTGGAGATTTTTTGGAAACTCAAATCATCCTCTTTACGTGCGTTGAGACAATGTAGACACACGTTCAATTCCAGGTTGATTCATAACATTTCCAGTTGACTGGAACTTCTTAATTATTGCTCTGATGGTGGAAATGGGCATTTTCAATGCTTGTGCTATTTTCTTATAGCCACTTCCCATTTTGTGAAGCTCAACAACCTTTTGCTGCCAATCACAGCTATATTCCTTGGTCTTAACCATTGTTATGAGTGACTAAGGGAATTTGGCCTATGTGTTACCTCATATTTATACCCCTGTGAAACAGGAAGTCATGACTGAACAATTTCCTGTTCCTACTCACCCAGGTGTACTAAAAAAAATGTCAAATATCAATGGGAATATACTTCAAATATATTTTTCTCATAAGAATTCATAGGGGTGCCAATAATTGTTTAATTAATTATTAATGTTTGGATAAACCTGTGTTGTGTTTGTAGTTGTTTGATATCCATGAGAGCAGAGTATTTTTGTGATTTTTTTTAACAAAAGATCAAAAGTTTAAACAATAAAGACAATTTTGCACATCCTTCTTTGCTCACATTTACCAAGGGTGCCAATATTAGTGGAGGGCACTGTAATTCCAGAGACAATTTTGAAGTCTAATTACTCAATTTTGAATCAGATCTAAGAATATCCACAAATGCTATTATCATTACAGTTATATATATACTCTATATATCTATATTGTCTGATTTTGCCACATTGTCTGATCGTATCAAAGTTAAAATATCAGTCATGGCTTAAAAGAATTTAGCAGGAACAGATCAATTCCTTTGTTTAAAACATCTGCACATTGATCAGTCCTGTTAAAAGATTACACTTTTAGATGAAGTAAAAGGCTGGAACAATGTCTATTTAAGGGCTTAACAGCGATAAATGGCAGAACATCCAGACTGATATTATCACAAAGAAACTGAATGATTTTGTGAATGTAAAACTTCACTGCAGGAACAAAAGCTGTGCCGTGAATCCCTGTTTGCTATTGACCACCTCATGCTGGGTGTCTCACCAAACCCAAAGTGCCGCTCATTGATTGTCTTGCTCCTCAACCAGGAGCAATGTGAACTCCATCCATCAATGACTGGAAAGACTGCCCCTCCACCAGATATCACTGTGACCCATCAGCCCTGGTGGCAAGTCTGCCTGATGAACCCAATTATTTCCTGTCACCATGCTTGCAGGCTCACACAGATAACACACAGGCAAACACACAAAAACTTCTTCTGTGCCTGCTTGTGTTCATCATCGACCTGCTTCATGCTCCACTTTTTCATACTGTTATTCATCTGCAACTCTTACACCAGGCATCTTTTTTCTTTTATTCTCTCTCTCTTTATCTGCTTTCTTGTCTCCACGACCTCTCATTTATCATTCCACTGGCACACATGGCCATATAAGTTTTTTTAATTTGTATTTTTTCTTCAGTTCAGTGTTGTACAGAGCCCCTGAAGTGATCTGTCCAAAAAAAAAAAAAAACGCATGCGTTACAGTTTCCGGGGTGTGTATAGCTCTCTTCCATTTGCGTCACTGCCATTGTTCATTTACACATAAACAAACCTAGAGCATGGATGCACATGAATTTATAGAGATATATTTTAAACTTGGCCTTCAATACAAAGACATTACTTCTGTTCTTGGTTCCTAACATAGTTATGTAATCACAGAGCGACATGATGCAAATGAAGTGAGCAAACAGAAGTTCCTTGTGCTTCACTTCAGGGGCTCTGTAATGTTTGTAACGTCTGAACGTATCAAACTGATTTCTGAATCAGCCTGGACTTAGCAAAGAAGTATCTCTGTTTCTTTGAGCTGTGAATCCATATCAGTAACCTCTTCAACCAGATGCCATCGGAATGCTACAGGGGACACAACCCCCCTCTTCAGACACACACATACACACAAAGCTTACCTACACGCGCACGCGCACGCGCACACACACATACACACACACACACAGTGGAAGAATCTCTTTTGAATGTAACATGTAATTATATGTAATTATTCAATGTCCAAATAGTGTGATGTTTTCCTATTTGCATATATTGTGTGTTTATGTAACCTAACCATAATGATTTTAGATAGTTTAATTTAGAATATAATTTTAAATGTCTGTAACCATGTTTCACCTTTTAATATTTAAATATATAAATGTGTTAAACATCTTTTAATTCGTTACATGAATTGTAACTGGTGGAGATTATATTTAAACGTTTCATTTTTACATCTGATTTGCTACATATTCTGGTGGATAATGCGGGCACGCTTTAAAACTCTTGTCTCCTTTAAAAAGGTGCTTTGAATCCAAGCGTGCGCTTCTGTTTCATTTCATTTTTAAAGCTGATTCCTTACATGTTGTACCTTTCAAATTCTGTTTTCGAGACACATGTTGAGGCCTCTGGACCATTGCCTGAATGCTTAGAAGAAGAAAAAAATAACTTTTTCATAGACAAAGTTGAATGTATGAAAAGCAGTGACTTTTCTATTAAATTATTCCCAGTAGGAAAATACAATATGCTCAGACAAACAAATAAGCATCTGCCAATTTCAGCACCTTATTGTAAAGTGTCAGTAGGTTGTGTGCTTGAACGAATGTAACATAAATCCAGTTCATCAGCTCTTGGCCAGACTCTGATGCATGTGCAGAGTGAATATATAAACAAATGGGACAAACATGATAGTTCATGGATCTTAGTTAATTAGGTATTAAATGAGTAATCAGTTTGATTCATCTTATGCAGGTAAAGTTAGTCTATAGTTGTTGGCAAGTAACTGCTGTTTACTTGTAATCCAAAATTGATAAAAAAGAAAATCCTTGTATACATTGGATGGCTCCATGCTAACAGTATAAATGATAAACAGCACATTTAACAGTGCATAATGATCAAAGACACCACAGCCCCACAATTTTTATTGGTTTACAAAAGTTGGTGCAATGTGGAAGTAACCACTACCAGAAACAAATGTGCTCCCGCCCCGTCCTTTACCCTTCAGTGAGTGGCTTTTCCACATTTGGTCTGACTGCTGCATCAGCTGAAAAAACAGAAAAGCAGACTTTTATTTAACATTTATGGGAGAAGTCTCGGGTGTTTTGTAACAATTAGCACTTTCTGGTTTCTCAATCAAATAACAAGCTGCATTAATTAAAATATTTAAATAAGCATTAATTAATTGATTAATTGAATAATTGATTAATCGGCTGATTAATTTAAACTGACTCGTGGATGGTACATACTAAATGTAACTATAAACAGTAGAAACAAAACAAACAAATGAACAGACAAAAATGTGTGCCATTCATTTATAGATTATTAAAAAAATAAGTTTTTGGCAAATCATTGTAGTGTAAGTGGAATAACAGACTTCAGAGTGTGCTGTTATACAATCATAATCCACTTTAGGTTGGTATCACACCACCCAGTGTGGATTATTTTCATATAACTGCAGTCTCTAGCGTGTTATTCCTTTTTTGAATTATGTTACTTTATGGATGTAAACTTGTTACTCCAGATATCTGATGCTTAACGTTGATATTCTGATTTTTATTTCCATGTGTACATTCTTAACAACATAAATTGTTCCTGTGGGTTTACATCGAATATTTAAGAGTTTAAAAAAAACAACATAAAAAAACGAACATCTAGATTTGTCTAATTTAACTGTAAACTTTTTAAAACCCTCTTGTCTGTCTGTTTTCTTTTAGTTGCACAGGAAATTCAAAAGATGCAAAAAGGAAACAAAAGCAAGATGAACAAAAGTATGCAATATTATTTCTTCTCTCTTGTCATCATCACCCATCATTGTGGAAAAAGCGGAGGGAGTAGCAGACTGTGAGGGCTTCATTATGACAATGCATTCAGTTTCTCCAAGAAACATTTACATATGCTACACTGCACACAATTTCAACAGTGGTACAGGCCAACAACTTGTGCTGCTGTGTTGCAAAATCCCGAAATTACAGGTTTCCTCAAGTGGCTATTTAGCGGCCTCCTCTGAAGCACTTTGAGTGCCCAGAAGAATCAAAGATGTAAACACACAAGTGCAATTGTGTGTGTGTGTGTGTGTGTGTGTGTGTGTGTGTGCATTTCCCCAAATATGGAAATGAGCCACCACAAAGCGCTGATAAATTGCCTAATTTTGTTTGCCTGGAGGAGATCAAAAAAGTGTTCTACAAGTACAGGAGGTGATGTAAAAAGTGCTGATAAGAGTCTCATTGAAATCTGAGAAAGGGTAAAAAGTCAGAGAGGAATAGCTGATATAGCAGAAAGGTGATTTGGATGATCCAGGCTTTAAAGTAAATGGGTTTCCAGGTGAATGTTTGGATAGTGCACGTACACAGCAAAAAGGCCACTGCAAGTTATATACACCTATATATTTGTATATTGCTGTAAAAATGCTTGTTCTGGATTTTCCACCATGTTCCTTAAAATCCAAACTGATACTTGCTCAAGCAGTATTTTAATGGATTATGTAACAGTGTCACCTTTCTCACATACATGAATAATATAGATAGATACAGGCTGGTCTATATGAGCTAGCAGGGCTAAGCCCACCTGTTTACTTTTGGCATCCATATCACATTATTTACTGTTAATAATTAAAAATAATTTGCTGTGTCTTAAGGTGGATTGTTTTGGATTTTTGTGGAATCAAATGCAACAGTGTGACTGTTGAAGCAGTGTGTGTGTGGGTGCGTGGGAAGGAGGACTCGGGAGACAGACGGACTTTGACAGAGCTTCGGGGCTCGCTTTATTTTCCCCACAAGCGTTTTTCAGCCTGCTTTCCACAACTTAATGGAAAAATGAAACACAGTTTCAATATTTTGTGGCGTTCATCTCTTCAAGTTCAACTTCAATTTCCCAGCTTACGCTCCATATGTGTGTGTGTGTGTGTGTATGTGTGTGTGTGTGAACTCCGTCAGGTCTGTGTGTCTCTCTCTCTCTCTCTCTCTCTCTGGTTCACGACATTCACTGAAGGACAAACAAAGCATACATACTATAAGCGGACTAGCTGCAATCGCACACAGGTGAGAATCATCATGCATTATGTGCTGGTTCAATCTGTCTTCTCTCCATCCACAACCAATGCCCGACCACGCCCACACTGCCACAGTCACTAATTATCATAAAGATACATAAAATGACATGAAGAAATTACTCTGGGGCTGATTCCTTTCTAGATCAGACTGTAGATTCTGCAGCCATAAGTATTTGGACACTGACGTAATTTTCATAATTTTGTCTCTGGTACACCACCACAATGGATTTGAAATGAAGCAATCAATATGTGATTGAAATTGATTTCACAGACTCAAAAGTAACTATCATAAATATTATGATTATTTTTAATACTTGGATGTAAATCCTTTGCAGTCAATGACTGCCTGAAATCTGGAACCCATGGACATCATCAAATACTGAGTTTGCTCCCTTGAGATGCTTTGCCAGACCTTTAGTGCAGCCGCCTTCAGTTGGTGTTAGTTTGTGGGTCTTTCTACCTTCAGTTTTGTTTTCAGTAAGTGAAAAGCGTGCTCATTTGGGTTGAATTCATTGACCATTAAAGAACATTTAATTTCTTTGCCTTAAGAAGCTTTTGGGTTGCTTTCACTGTATGTTTGGGTCATTATCCATCTGTACTGTGAAGCGCTGCCCTATCAGTTTTGCAGCATTTGACTGAATCTGAGCAGAAGCTATATCTCTATACACTTCAGAATTCACCCTGCTACTTCTATTAGCAGTCACATCATCAATAAACACCAGTGACCCAGTTCCATTGGCAGCTGTACAAGCCCATGCCATAACACTTCCTCCACATGTTTGACAGATGATGTGGTATGCTCACGTGTATCATGAGCCCTTCCTTTCCGTCTCCATACTCTTCTCTTCCCACCATTCTGGTACAAGTTAATCTTGCATCAGAACTGGTCAGGCTTTTTTTAAAATTTTTTTTTATTTTTAGCAACTTAAGTATCACCAGTGGATTGCATGTTGAGGTAAACCATCTCTATTTATATTCATGAAGATTTCTTGATTGTAGAGTTCTTGACATGGCTAGATGTTGTGAAGGGGTTTTTCTTCAACAAGAAAAGAATTCTGCAATCATCCACTTTAGCTGTTTTCTGTGACCTTTTGGTGTTGCTGAGCTTCTTCTTTTTAAGAATGTACCAAATTGTTGATTTGATCACTCCTAAAGTTTCTGCTATGTCCCTGATAGGTCTGTTTTGATTTTTCAGCCTAATGATGGACTCCTTCACTTGCATCGATGCCTTTAGAGGAGAAATTAAAAGTAGACATATTAAGCACAAAATGTCCAATCAAAGTACAAATTACAGAAGTACAGTTGACAGATGTGCACATTTTGTGTTTTGTAGCTTGAACAAAAGGTTTACAGCTCTTCTGCATACAGTGTTGTTATTCTGAGGAAAAGTGAAAGTGACATGTGAAGGCCAATGTATGGTATGGTAGTGTATTCCATACTTGGAATTTGTCCTCTGCATTTAACCCATCCAGGTTAGTGCGCACACATTAGGAGTTGTGAACACACACACTACAAACTGTGAACACACCCAGAGCAGTGGGTAGCCATTTTTGCTGCGGCGCCTGGGGAGCAGTTGAGGGTTAAGGGCCTTGCTCAAGTGCCTAACAGTGGCAGCGCTGAGATTTGAACTCACAACCTCCCAATCAGTAGCCCAACTTCTTAACCACTGAGCTACCACCACCACCCCCCCCAAAAAAAAGCCATGAAACCAGAATTACAGTCTTGAAACACTTAGACGTTATGGAAGCAGCTGCCTGGCTGCCTTTTACTGTGTGTGTGTGATAGTTTGTGCCACATCATTCTTATTATGCCATTGATAAGACCTAGTGATATGATGCATTGCTCCCTAATAGTTTCATTGTCTTGCTCTTGATCTACTATCACAACCAGCTGTCACTGGATAGATCAGTGATGGTGGGAAGTAGAATGATATTATCCAGCCTACCTGGATTGCTGTCAGATGTGTGTGTGTCCCGATGTGCAAGCCTGCCTAATGTTTGGAAGATTGCTTCAATCTTGACAGCTGACAACTGTCAACTTCTTCTTCTTCTTCTTTTTTTTTTTTTTTTTAAATAAGTGTCATACAAGAACTGTCACAGGTCTGAATTAAGAGTTTAGCATGAAAGTCACAGTCTTCACTCCATGACTGCTGCCCCGTGTAGGAGCTCTAATATCACAATAATGACACTGCTTTCTCTGTTCCTACGTATTGATGCAACCTGCAGCCTCTTTTCTGCCTTTGACACAATGTGTGTTTTGGCAGGATGAATGAAAGAGGGCATCTATGCATTCTGTCACTCCTTTCATGGATTGCAATTAATGTTTGTGCAGTCACCGCACATGGGAAGTGGACAGGCATAAGTCAGTAATAAATAAATAAAGGCAGAAGAGTCAAGCACTCATCACCAAGCCAATGATGGAATAATTATCTTATAGCAAACCATGCTCAGCTATTATATGCAGCGGTCGATGGGATCAATGGCATACAAACGGGGATGAAACCAAATGAACAGCTGTGTAAAAAGAAGGAGAGATGAGGGTAGATGAGGGGGTGTGTTGATATGGAGAAATGACAGATTCTCTATTGTCAGGCTGAACTACACACTCTAAAGCTGAAAGGCTAATGGTGGGTCCAATACCTTATACAATTAATAAGAAGAATAAGAAATGCAAAAGTTTGAGCATAGAAGCATTTAACCTCTATTACTGCTAACACACACACACACACACACACACACACACACACACACTGATGTTCTTACTCATGATCCCATATCTTATTTAAAAGCAGACAAATAGTACACACACTATGTAGCCTCTTTGACATGACAGTAAAATATTCAGCTTAGATATATTTTAAATGATATTCATGCCAGGGATATCCTCTCTAGCAGACATTCACACTGACAAATATGAAGAGGTAGAAAGCTAAAGAGAGTCAGATCACAAACATATACAGACCAATGACATATTAAAGGAAAAACATTGGCCTTGCGCATGTTGTCAGTATGGTTTGGCTCCATTTGTCTCTGTATAGGGAAGTGACACTACAAATCAGTACTAAAGTATTCTGACTAAACACATTTACCCCATGATGAAACATTTTTTATCCAGATGGGAGTGGTCTCTTCCAGGATGACAATGCACCATTGATGGCTGGTGATTTTTTAAAATAGGGGAAGCACAGGTGTCTGTTATTGAAGTATATAGTATACTGTATCTGTGTGTGTTCTGTTTTATGTATTTCATCTGTTGGTCTGTCTCAGTCTCTCTTAATAAGTAAGAGCATCAAAAAACCAGGTCAACAAAATCAGGTCAAAATCAGGTCAACAAAATTACTAGTGTCTGCTAACTCACGGGTGTCCAATCTTATCCACAAAGGGTCGGTGTGGGTGCAGATTTTCATTCCAACCAGGCAGAAGCCACAGCTGAGTCTATTGAAAGCCAAGCTCAACTGATTAATCAGGTGGAATCAGGTGTAGCTCCTGTTTGATTGGAAAGAAAACCTGCACCCACAGTGGCCCTTTGCAGATAAGATTGGACACACCTGTGCTAACTAGCTAGTTAAATTTCACTGACAAAGGTAGTTAAAGCTAGCTAGTTAGACTTATAAATAAACAAAAAATTCCAAAGCTAATATAAATAATCAATTTTATACTTACCATTTATTTAAAATATTTATACAATGTATACAATATGAATTTGGTTACTGACCACTCCTGCAGCTCTGAGCGCTCTGTCTGACTGGCATTGATATGTTTAAGTTTGAGATTTCAGTCATGTTCATTACCATTTCAATGATTAACAGTTGGTTACAAGGTTTAGCCCCTTGTGTCCAGGTGGGAAAATCGAAGAGCGCACTGTCCAATAAACATTAAGATTTTTTTTTCTAATCAAAATTCCCCTAACGATACACTCCTTGACTCCTAGTGAAGCTGTGTGTCCAAGCTTAAAATGACGTACTTAAAGCCTGTTATCCAATGAGCGTTAAGTCTGCTCCATTAAAACACATTATACTGTACTTAAATCTGCCATAGGATTCCATAGAAGCTGTGTGTCAATGAATGACACATCTACAGGCTTCAAAGGAGATTGCACTTTGTGCAGACGGCAATGTCCACCGAAAACAGCTGCAGTGAGATATTTAATATTTTGATTCACAATAATATTTTATCTCACCAAGAGTGATGAATAAAAAGAACACATTGGTAAACATTTCTTTGCAGCAGTTTAATGAAGCTTTAGGGGAGGCCGGACTTCCCATGTAGTCTTAAAGCAATGTCTTTGCAGTGCTCCTATTCACAGAACACTGGGGTTCATTGAATGATTTGATGAGTGTGAAAATGATGTAAATAATATACCATGGTTTTCACAGTCACCAGGTCTTAACCACATTGAACACCTATGGGAGATTTTGGGCTAAAGTGTTCAGCAACACTTTCCACAACCATCATCAGAACAGCAATTGAGAGAATATCTTTTGAAGGAATGGTGTTCATCCCTCCAGTACATTTCCAGAGACTTTTTCCTTTAATTAGTCACCCAACTGTACGTAAGTTAAAATGGGCATTGAGCTGCAATAGTGTGAACATCTTTGGTTTATGTGAACAGCAAGCAAAGTTTCTCTATATTGACAGAAATGCAGATTTTTTAAAACAACCTTTCTGAAATCCATGTAGCTATGTCACTAGCAGACAACCCCTCAGCAGTTACAAGCTACACTAAAGCCCAGACCCCTCAACTGTTCATGATTGAATACAATTATAGAAAAAGGTTTGAACCTTAACACTTAAATACATTGAACCTTGACTATACAAAGAGCCCTTGATGGTTTTTTTTCTCCTTAAAGAGTGTGGGTTATAGTATTTTGCCCCCTGCCAGGCCTGATGAGCCTGAAGGGAACTGTCATGGGAATGAGCATAGCTCATTATTAACTTCTGTCACATTTGCTGAAAAGCCTTTGCTTTGGCAAGACTATTATATAGCTTACTAATTAGTCTAAGTGTTTGAATGTTAAGTTCAATCCACATTAAAAATGACATCAGAGGAAGCATTAAGAGAAGTGACTACTCATTCATAGATAGTGTGAATCAGGTGGAATAGAAATAAAAAAGGAAAGAACTATCTAATTTCTTTCTACAAAATTGAGGTGTCTATATGCTAATACTAGATGTTTGTAACATTGTCAGGATTGTCTTCAGGTATGTTTGAAGCAACGGGACATCAGTGCCTAGTTTTGCAATCCTGGTACAAAGCAAAGTGCCAATGGAAAGAGGTTATTACATTTACTTTTGCTTAATTAAGAATAATAGGAAAATACAAATTAAATGATGGCTAAGCCATTAGCACCATCCTTATTTATACTGCTACTTTAATGGGTTATAATTACATCAAGTGCAAAGGATTGCTTCACCATTGCAGAGGCTGAAAGAAAATGAGGCACTGTAGCACTGTGGACAATTTCCTGAGTCAGATACTTGTAACAAGATATGCTAGGAATAGCACCTTTAACCCGTCTGATCTGTTTGTAGTGTTGTGTTTTGAGACCCTAGAGCATCATTAACCATTCACCAAACATACCTAACATTTTAATAAGCTTGATATTTTATGACTTCTGAATTTTTATAAGAATACACAATGATTTTTTGTTGATCTTCAAAAATGTATACATAACTTCTTTTTGGGTTCTCAGAGACCCCAGTTATAAAGTTTGATTGCATGTAATAGCACGCATGCACTTAAGCATGGACACGGACACACACACACACACACACACACACACACACACACACACACACACATCAAAACACAGCTGCCATCAAAGCTTCAATATTGTAACTTTATAAGTGCCATGAACCAGACTTTACATGGACTTTTCGCAGATGGGAATTTGCAAGCAGACACACACACACACACACACACACACACACACACACACACTTAAAAGCATAGCTGTAAATTGCAGAACACGGTGGAGGGAGCATATAAAACTTGGGGGACAGAGCCTTGTGAATTATTTCTCTTCCTTTTATACGGATTGTTCTCTCTCTGTTGTGCTTTGCTTTTGAAAATGACATGTTCTGCTGCCAAGGCTCTAGAAATTTGCCTTTATAGCAGTGAAAGTGATGAGGATGTGTCTGAGATTGATGACAATGTGGAGGACCCTGATTATGAGGGATCCTCCTCTAATGAGTTTTTTTTTTTTTTTTTTGGTGACCCTTCTGAAGGATCTAAAACCCATCAAGAGCCTGCTGCTCAATTACATAGATCAGACACCTTCACGTCTAAAAATGGAAAACATCCCCACTTGAGAGACAGGGTGGACAGGTGTAAAAAATATAATCAAAATGCTTCCAGGTCCCACCAGATATGCTGCTAGTCATAGTCAAAAAAAAAGTTGGAAATGGGTTTGGACAGCAGGTTTGGACAACAGTCAAACCGTAGATTGGGTAACAATTTATACAAACTCACTGTCACATATAACTGCTGACAAAAGATGCCCGTTGCCCCAGGATGTTTTGTTCAACATTATTGATGTATGCACTTACAGTACTTTTGTAATTTTCTCAAGCAGAGAAGACAGCGTCTTCCCAGATCCCAACCAGTCATGGCCATTGTCAGTGAGATCCAGAGCCAGCCTGAACCCTCTGACACCAGCAGCAGCTCTAAATCACAGAAGGTGTATGAATGCATTATAAGGAATGAACAGATAATGTGTTCTAAACAGATACAGATATGAATAGGAGGTACATGATTTTTATTCCACTGTTTTCCCCACCCCCTTTTGAAGCAATGAAAAAGTCATGTGTGGGGTGAAATATGAAGCTTGTGTAACCAATAAAAACATGCATTTACTGCATCCATTCATCCTTAGTAACTGCCTGTTCAGGATCACTGTGTTTAATTTAGACCACTAGATTGTTTATATTTTAGGAAATAACTAAATCTGTTAGAAAATCTCACGGGCAGATACAACAATAATAATGAGCAGAATAAATAAACACAGTCCTTTGCACATCTCAATTTGAGACCAAATATGAACTCAAGTGATGTAGTTGAGGTTGAGGAACTTATGAAACAAAGCGGTAAATGTTGGGAGACCTTGATGAACTTCCCCTATGCAGCAGTATCACCTGTGGCCAGGTTTGTGGGAGCTCTTTATCTGCTGCATTGCAGAAAGCACAATGGAGTTTAAGCACTTTCCTTGGTCTTTTTCATTGAACTACTATATGTACAGTCCCATTTTTCTCCCCAATTTGGTCACCTGCCAATTCGCTCCCAGCAACCAGCTCTCCCATATCATACAACAGCTACCATGCTTCCTCTGAGCCACATGAAGCCAAACAACTGCATCTTTTCAAACTGCTGCTCATGCTGCATCACATGGCAAGGTAACACACTCAGATGAAAGTGCTGGTTACCCTCTTCTGCATAAATGAGCTCAGAGATGCACATGATTGCCTAGAGTTGCTGTTATTGATGGGGGGTGAGTATGCTATCCCTCCCACTCAGAGATCGTGGGCAAATTGGCTCTCAATCATAGATGGGAACTATTTACAGTCCTAATTAAGGTGTACCTGTATGTAAAGCTTATATAAAAATTCCAGCATGCTAATTAGAATAAAGTGTTTAATTTACATGAGTAAAATAAAATTGTAAATAAAAGTAGTGAAGTAAAAGTAAGTGAAGTAAAATAAATTGTAAATATGAGCAACAAGCTTCTTGGGCATGCTAACATGCCTTGAAACCTCCAATGATGTACTTGCTCACTTGTGACTTGGTATCTCTCTCTCTCTCTGTCTCTCTCTCTCTCTCTTACTTTGAGAAGTGTGCATCATAAAGCACTGACAGTGTCAAACAATCAATCATACAGATGGGTCTCTACCACGACCACCATCTCAGCCATGAACTAATAATCAACCACATTATAACTGTAATTGCAGACCACAAATGCCCCTCCATGATGCTGACCCTGTCTACCCTCCCCTTCCACACACTGATCCATCAAAAATGTTGTGAGCTGTGGGAACCTCTGCATTAAAGTACCTCTGCACGATGGGTGTGACTTTGTTTTGAAAAGTGCTGAGGACAAGAATAATGAAGGGGCAAAAAAAAAAAAACTTGCATAACTCGCATGCCTAATTAGAAACCTGGCCAATTTGTACCGAAAGTGTTTCTTTTTCCTTGCCTTTCACTAGCGCGTCACACAAAAGAGATGCACTTCCATTTTAACTAGCATTTAAATCCACATCAGCTTTTTCTTCTCTTCAGCATTCACTGAATGATGGATGCGTTCGAAGTCTTTAACAATTTAGTTGCTATTGTTTACAAAGGAGTACAATCCTTCAGGCTGATGTAACTGGCCAATTTTATAACAGCTACAGGCAATATAAAACCTCAGTTTATTTTTGAGTATACCAAAATATTACTGCGAGTGAAGTTTTCTGTAAATAAGTCTGTGATACATGTGTGTGACATACATGAAAAAGAACAAATGAACACTGATTTAAACTCATTTGTGTCCTATTCATTTATAGTGGCAAGACTTTTATCATAGATAAAAGACATTTTATTAGAGACATTTTATTAGAGACATTTTGTTAGAGACGCCACCATGATAAACTAACCATAAATATGTCTAAACTGATATTTTTAGAAAGTGTTAGGCGAGCTAGAAGGTTTTTTAAAAAAGGGCTTTGAACAAAATTGTACATGTCCCCAGTGTAAGTTACACCTATGGCACTCAATTGGCCTTAACCCTCTATGGCATGGTGTTGCCCTCAGGCAACATACCACATTTTTTGTAATTATGCAGTCTCTTTATTTTTTTTTTTCTTTTTGTTAAAATTATAATGTCAGATGACATGTCTCTGTCCAATCAAATGAGGGGCTGAAGTGGGTTTGGCCTTTTGTCTGGGGGTGGAGTAGTCCTTTCAGAAGCCATAGCCACATGGGACACAGTGCCAGCATATGGTAAGATAAATATCACTTTTTAACTTGTTTAACTTGAAATAATTTTATAGAAAAATATATTTGCATATGCATCAATGTGTAAAGAATTATATTTGATTGTTTAAAGACATTTTGACAAAAAGATATTTTGTTTTCATTTATATACTAAATCTGTGTTTTTTCATTCATTGCCTCAGGGAAACATTGTGCAGTTAGACCACTTTTGTTAGGGCAATATCATGCTAAAGCATGGACGTGTTAGGATGCATAATTATGACCATAGTCAATAGTTTGGTTTACATTGACCCCATAACTACAGTGGCCAAAAAATAAATAAGTAAAAATACTTAAAGGTGCTATTTTGTACATTGTACTTCCTGTCACTCTACTATGGCAAGATTTTACAGTTACTCTTCTCACTTAACATTTAAATGTACTCTAGATAATGACAATGTCCTTTTCATGTAATCAAAAGCATTTATTTTTTTTTTTTAAAAAAACAGCAGCTAATTTACTACATTTTCTCATTTTTTACAAAGCTGTTGTCCGCTTCCAATGTTAGCAGTAACTATCAGAGTGAAAACTCCTCTTCTATTTTTTAAAAATCTTTTAATGCTTAAGCAGTTCTTCCCTTGTTGTTGTGGTTGTTATTGTTTTCATGATGTTTGTTCACAGTTAGCATAAATTGTCAAATACTCCCTTTCACTGTCATTGATATCCACGGCTTAGGTACTAATGCAAATTTCCAGTCCCTGTAACTGACTCTTACTTGAAGTCTCTAATAGTGTAATGTAACCAGGGAAGTGGAGGAAGGGGTTGATCGGGAATGGCAGGAGGACATGGGGGAGTTTTCAATTTGCACAGTCATGCATATTCATAGCTCCTTGTATACTTTATGAGGGTAAAGTGTGGTCATAAAGATGGTCATCTGATATAGATTATTTTTAGTGGTTTAAAATGCCACTAATATAATCAGAGGGTTCCCTAAAGGGAAACAGACAGGGGAAATTCACAGGGTATATTTTATTAAAAAAAACAAAAAAACACAGATACACAGGATGTGCAGTGCGCGGAGTAGACACTGACGTCAGAAGACTGTATACACACTTGGCTGGGGATTATGAGGCATGAAATTGAATTTAAGAGTGTTTTCATTTGTCCCTCTCTAATTTCTGTTAAATTATTTGTTTGTGTTTTCATTTTGTTTACTGGATGTATAAGAAGACATCATAGGTCATAGTTATAAACATCAAACTTTATATCTGATGTTTTGGCTCGAGATCTGTGAATTGATGTGAGTGTATGCATGTATGGGGTGGGGTGAGAGAGCTGTTAGCAGTCTGTATTTAGATGAGCAGAATCACCGAGCTTGATGTGGTGGCACTGTCACACCTGTGATGCCATCTGCGCCACCTCACCTGGCCCAGTGTGCCCCTGATGCCACCTGGCAGTGCAGCTGCAGTTAAACACTGCTGATAAACACGTCTCGCTCATTCGTCCTCTACTCTAGGAGAACAGAAAACTGGGAATAAAGTGGAACACAACTGGTAACTCCTAAAAAAAAGGGTACAGAAAAACAGTTATGACTGTAAGCCTCCCTGATCTTCATTCTCTCAATTAATAAAGATGTACAGAATAAAAAATATATAATTTAAGGTGACAGTGTTTACTTGACAGTCACTGGGAGGACCCCGAAACCAAACTAATCCTAGATTATTTGCTGTTATTTGTTGTTAGGCAGTGATTGAGAAAGAGCACACGAAAATCAGTCGTGGGTGTAATCAACACAGCCATAAGTTTAGTGTTTTGTTGGTTTGTTTGTTTGTTTGCCTTAACTAAAGGTTTAAGACTTTTTACCATATTTTTATTTGGAGGAAACCCAACATGAGCCCAGAACAGTAAAACCACCGTATCCACAGTTTCAGTTATCATGATTTTCACTTAACCTCGGTTGACTGCTGTCTGAAAAAATTAAATAGAAAATTCCAGAAATACAGTAAACATTTATAATTTAAATTGTGTGCTGTTCTGAGTAACGTGAGGAAATCTCTTGCAGTCCCACCCGGGACATTAATCATCCCTTTGTCCGGCGTAAGACAAACAAAGAAGAACAAAGAAGAAGAGTAAGAAAGTGAGTACAGTACAATAAATATTTTAAAGAGAGAGAGAGCGAGAGAGAGAGCACATTCACATAACTTTTATTACTATAATTGCTCAATTTTATTATTAGTTATTGCCAGTAATGTCTTATTGTGCCTAATTTATAAATTAAACTTTATCATAGGTATGTACAGTATATAGTGTTCGCTACTATCTGAGGTTTCAGGCATCCTCTGGGGGGCTTGGAACCTATCCCCTGCAGATATGGGGGTCCTACTGTATAGCATTATGGACCTTAAACTCTAAAAACATTGAAATAATGAATACAGCTGCCTATTTTCCTTTAAGTGTGTGTGTGTGTGTGTGTGTGTGTGTGTGTGTGTGTGTGTGTGTGTGTGTGTGTGTGTGTGTAATAGTTTGCTCTGCATCGTTGTTATTATGCCATTGATGAGACATTGTGATATAATGCATTGCTTAACCCTAATGGTTTCATTGTGAAGCTGCTGATAGACATTAGATTTTAGCCTCCCATCTAATGTCACCACCAGCCATCACTGGTCATCGGCGATAGATGTTTTTTCCTGTGGATTGTTGGTGTTGAATTCTCAGTGAGGTCGAGGTCTTTACAGCGTGGGTGTCATGGGGTCCATGGAATCAGTTACTGGCCTCATGAGTGCTCCTCTTAAATGTGATGCTACACACTGTCAAAACGTTTTCACTGCACTTTGTGTGATAAAGCAGAGTATTTCTTTCATCACAACTGCATCTAAATGAGCTTGTCAGGCTTGATAATATCCCTATTATTCCACCCTCCTCTCCCATGCTCGCTTTGTCTTCATCAAGTCAAAGATGGATTCAATCTTTAGTGAGACTATTTTGTGGGAATCCAAGCTTCAATCACTGGTCATGAGCATAATCCAGCACTGGTGAAAAGACCCAGTTATTCGTAAAAAGCTTTTGAAATGGATCTGAAAATTCTGATCTGTGTCATAATATTTGCTCTTCTGAGTCGTCATTGTTTTTGACCTACTTTGACTTCCTCTGGAGAGCTACTAGGGTGTTGAATCACATGACCATGTTCACATTTTTTATATTTTAATCCAGAGGCTTGTTAGGATAGACTGTCTGATGACAATGAGATATGAGAGGCCTCTTGAAAATGGAAAAGAAAAGAAAAGGAAAGAAAGAATTTTTTTTTTTACTCTAAGAATGTAGTTAAACACCACTACACCCTTGGAACTTTTATAATCCTTAAATGTTCATTGGTTGTCCCTATAGAGGAACCTTTAAAAGTTCTATGTAGAACTATCAAAGAATGTTTTCCTATTTTTAGAAGCTGAGAACCCTTAAATAACATAAAGAACCCTTGAAGAGCGTTTTTTCTCTAAGAATGTAGCCCACATTTGCTGCTTTACACAGTATCAAAAACAAATATATTTTACCTTGCTAAGATAAAAAAAAAATGGCTGTGAATTTATAGATGCTAATAGTGTGGCCCAATGGAAAAAAATAAGTAAATAAATAAATAAAATTAAAATACGAAATAAAGTTTTGGGTAACATCATCAACATGGTGTGATTGTTCAGTAATCATATTGGTAAATGGTCTGCACTTATATAGCGCCTTTTAACCTTTAAGTGGTTCTACAAAGCGATTTACACTGTTTCTCATTCACCCATTCACACACTCACTCACACACCAATGGTAGCAAAGCTGCCATGCAAGGTGCTAGCCTGCCATCGGGGGCAACTTAGGTTTCAGTGTCCAAGGACACTTGGGCATGTGGGCCGAGGATCAAACCGCCAACCCGACGATTAGTGGACAACCGACTCTACCACCTGAGCCTCAGCCTCCCAGAACTCAATATTATAATTCACATGCTATAAGCAATTACAATATTACAATTCATGTTATAAGCTGCACATTGCAAGTAAATATGATTACTGAACAACCACACCCTGTTGATGATTTAAAAACTTCAACTGTCCATGCTAGCTAGGCTTCTAGCATGTATATCTGATTGTGTCACTGCTCACATGACGCAACCTCTGATTACATTTTCTGACATGATCAAAGTTTGGAAGCTTGGTGAAACCCATTTATTAAAACGTGTGATTCCCATAACTTCAGATTAGATACTCTATAAACCATCTATAAAGTGTCATAAACCAGCCTATCAACCAACTCATAGATGTTTATACATCATTCAACATGTCATAAAATGTATCACTAAAGTCCAAATGAACTGAATCTACTAAATCTCAGCAACACATAAAGTGAAAGCAAAAGGGAAAAGTTGATCTACTAAACATCAACCACCATAAAATGAACCATCCAAATAAAGTGAAAGGTCAATAGATAGACACAGACAATGCACAGACAACACAGATTACAGTAACAAAGGAACAATGTTGAAGTTGGTAGTCTGTAGAGTGTGTATAAATTATCTCCTAAATGTCATCAACCATCTTCTTCTTTTCCTTTCAGCTGTTCTCTTCAGGGGTCGCCACAGCGAATCATCTGCCTCCATCTAGCCCTATCCCCTGCATCCTCTTCTCTCAGACCGACTACCTTCATGTCCTCCTTCACTACATCCATAAACCTCCTCTTTGGTCTTCCTCTCGGCCTCCTGTCTGGCAGCTCTAACCTCAGCATCCTTTTACCGATATATTCACTCTCCCTCCTCTGAACATGTCCAAACCATCTCAACGTGGCCTCTCTAACTTTGTCTCCAAAACATCTCACATGTGCTGTATCCCTGATGTACTCATTCCTGATCCTATCCATCCTCGTCACTCCCAAAGAGAACCTCAACATCTTCAGCTCTGCTACCTCTAACTCTTCCTCCTGTCTTTTCCTCAGTGCAACTGTCTCCAAACCATACAACATCGCTGGTCTCTCTACTGTCCTGTACACCTTTCCTTTCATTCTTGCTAGTACTCTTTTATCACACAACAGACCTGAAACTTTTCTCCACCCATTCCAACCTGCCTGCACACGCTTCTTCACCTCTTTTCCACACTCCCCGTTGCTCTGGACTTAAAATCCTGCACCTTCTTTATCTCTTCTCCCTGTAACCTCACTGTTCCACTTGGATCCCTCTCATTCACACACATGTATTCTGTCTTGCTGCAACTAACCTTCATTCCTCTTCTCTCCAGAGCAAACCTCCACCTCTCTAGAGTTTCCTCCACCTGCTCCCTGCTTTCACTACAGATCACAATGTCATCCGCAAACATCATACTCCATGGAGATTCCTGTCTGACCTCATCCGTCAGCCTGCCCATCACCACCGCAAACAAGAAGGGGCTCAGAGCCGATCCTTGATGCAGTCCCACCTTCACCATGAACTCCTCTGTCACACCCACTGCACATCTTACCATTGTCCTACTGCTCTCATACATATCCTGCAACATTCTAACATATTTCTCTGCCACTCCAGACCTCTTCATACAATACCACAGCTCCTCTCTTGGCACCCTGTCATACGCTTTCTCTAAATCTACAAAGACACAATGCAGCTCTTTCTGACCCTCTCTGTACTTCTCCATCAACATTCTCAAAGCAAATACTGCATCTGTAGTGCTCTTTCTTGGCATGAAACCATACTGCTGCTCACAAATGCTCACTTCTCCCCTTAGCCTTGCTTCCACTACTCTTTCCCACAACTTCATTGTATGGCTCATCAGCTTAATACCTCTGTAGTTTCCACAACTCTGCACATCTCCCTTGTTCTTAAAAATCGGCACCAAAACACTTCTCCTCCATTCCTCAGGCATCCTCTCACTCTCTAAGACCTCGTTGAACAACCTAGTTAAAAACTCTACTGCCATCTCTCCTGGACACTTCCATACCTCCACTGGTATGTCATCAGGACCAACCGCCTTTCCTCTCTGCATCCTCTTCAAAGCTCTCCTAACTTCACCCTTGCTAATCCTTTCTACTTCCTGCTCAACAATATTTGCCTCTACTACTCTTCTCTCTCTGTCATTTTCCTCATTCATCAGTTCCTCAAAGTACTCCTTCCATCTTTCCCTCACCGTCCTGTCACCTGTCAACACATTTCCATCTCTATCTTTAATCACTCTAACCTGCTGCACATCCTTACCATCTCTATCCCTCTGCCTTGCCAACCGATACAAATCCCTCTCACCTTCCTTACTATCTAATCTTGCATACCTGTCCTCATAAGCTTTCTGTTTGGCCTTTGCCACCTCTATCTTAACCTCATGCTGCATCTCCCTATATTCCTGTCTACTTTCCTCCGTCCTCTCACTGTCCCACTTCTTCCTAGCTAACCTCTTCTTCTGGATACTCTCCTGAACTTCCTCATTCCACCACCAAGTCTCCTTGGCTTCTTTCCTCCTTCCAGATGACACACCTAGCACCTTCCTACCTGTCCCCTGATCACTTTGGCTGTAGTAGTCCAGTCATCTGGAAGCACCTCCTGACCACCTAAAGCCTGTCTCAACTCCTCCCTGAAAACCGCACAGCACTCTTCCTTTTCCAACTTCCACCACTTTGTCTTCTGCTCTGCCTTTGCTCTCTTCATCTTCCTCACCACCAGAGTCATCTTACACACCAGCATCCTATGCTGTCTAGCTACACTCTCTCCTACCACTACTTTGCAATTGCTAATCTCCATCAGATTACAGTGTCTACATAAGATATAGTCCACCTGTGTGCTCCTGCCACCACTCTTATATGTCACCCTGTGTTCCTGCCTCTTCTGAAAGTACGTGTTCACCACAGCCATCTCCATACTTTTAGCAAAGTCTACCAACCTCTGTCCTTCTGGGTTCCTTACCTGAAGACCAAACCTGCCCATCACTTCCTCATCCCCACTATTCCCTTCATCAACATGTCCATTAAAGTCTGCCCCTATCACCACTCTCTCACCTCTGGGAACACTCTGCATCACTTCCTGAAGTTCGCTCCAGAATCTGTCTTTCTCCTCTTGCGCACACCCTACTTGTGGATCGTAAGCACAAACAATATTCAACATCACACCTTCAATTTCCAGCTTCAGACTCATCAACCTATCTGACACTCTCTTTACCTCCAGAACATTCTTCACAAACTCCTCCTTCAGGATCACTCCTACTCCATTTCTCTTCCTGTCCACCCCATGATAAAACAGTTTAAACCCTACTCCAATGCTTGTAGCCTTGCTCCCTTTCCACCTGGTCTCCTGGACACACAGAATGTCGACTTTCCTCCTCTGCATCATATCTACCAGCTCATATCTACCATCATATCTACCATCTCTCTGCCCTTACCTGTTATCGTACCAACATTCAAAGTCCCTACTTTCAGTCCTAAACTCCTGCCTTTCCTCTTCTCTCTCTGCCTATGGACACACCTTCCTCCTCTAACACACCTTCCTCCTCTCCTTCTTCGACCAACAGTAGCCCAATTTCCACCAGTGCCCTGTAGGTCAACAGCACCGATGGCGGTCATTGTTAACCCGGGCCCCAACCAATCTGGTATGGAAGTCATGTTAGTGATTCGCATATTGAATTTGGCAAAAGTTTTACGTCGGATGCCCTTCCTGACACAACCCTCTCTATTTATCCGGGCTTGGGACCGGCACAAAAAGTACACTGGCTTGTGACCTCCTGTGGCTAGATTGTGTCATCAACCATAACCTGTTGTCATTCATCTTCATCTTCAGTAACTGCTTTATCCTGCCGAACACTGGATGTGAAGGCGAATTCATCCTGGATGAAATGCCAGTTCATTACACAGCACCATTCACACACACACACATTCACACCTAGGGGCTATTAAGAGTTCCCGGTCCGCCTACTTAAATGTTTTTTGGGACGTGGGAGGAAACCAGAGAACCAGGAGGAAACCCACATAAACATGGGGAGAACATGTGAAACTCCGCACAGACACAAACTCAAGCCCAGTCTTGAACCATCTTACTAACTAACTGGAACTGTCTGAAAGTGCCTCTAAATGTTTATAGCAGTAACTCAGCTGCTTTATCAATATAACCGATTCATTGGGAGCCTGTGAGCTCTCAGTTTGAGTGGCACCTGTGCCTGGAGTGCGCTACACTCTTCACTGACCTACTCTATTCACTGATTTTTAGCTTTGATTGTACTGAGGCTTTATTTTGAGCAGAGCATTATTCTGCCTTGGGTCTGATTTCTTGTTCTGCTTCTGTCCCGGTTCTTCCCAGACTCACGATTAAAGAGATTACATTCTTTACAGGATCCTGGAAACCATCTCTCTCTCTCTCTCTCTCTCTCTCTCTCTCTCTCTCTCTCATTCCCCAGGGGATGGTTGCAGCTGCCCTCCTCCTTTGCTCCTCTTTGTATCTCTGGTCTCGTGTTAGAGCAAGGTGACTGCCAGTGAAGACAGAATTAACAAATGATGTGCCTTGACTTTGTTCAGAGCGTGAGCGGTGTAGCGCAGCACCAACACAACATGCCTACGTTCTGCACACTCCCTGCTCTGTAGTCTCTTCCTCTATTCAAGGGCTTCGGGCACGGTGTGCATTCGTCTGATTGATAATGAAATGGGAGAGGTGCGAGACTTGCTGTTTAGGGAATACTCAGTTGAGTGTGTGACCCCCAAAGCAGCAGTGAGTCTGACACTTGAGCAGTGGGGTTTAATGAAAGAGCTAAAAATGGAAGGTGCAGGAGGGAGATGTGCTGTAATGGTCAGTGCTGAGTGCCTCTGTGGGATTTTTGATAAAATACGTAGCACAGCTCTCAAAGCCAGATGAAGCATCAACATAAGCAAAAGTCAGGGACAAAACTGACAGTTTACTCAGAGTATATTAGAGGCAGTGAGCATATGGGATCACTTATAACTCCTTTATTATGGGACTATGTTGATGAGAGGTAACCTTGCCATTGCAGAGAAGGACAGAGAGAGGGCGGGGGGAGGTGGGGGTGGGGGGGTTATGGGGGGGCAGTCTTAGACATAATGAGCCTATTTATAGATCACTAATCGTCTGTGTATAGGGACTTCACAAAATGTATGATAACCACACATAACCATATATAATCATTGTATATCTTTGTATAGACTTACAGCATCCATTTAAGAGAAAGTGCAAGTATTAAATTACTTGGTTGCTAAAAAAAATTCTGTAGTCCAATTAATAAAAGGATCAGTCTTAGCCTTCCATTAGAGAAAAGGCACACAAACTCACATGAGTAATCACATGATTCAAAAATGTATATATGAAATTTATATAGTTTTCAGACAATTCACATGTCAAGTTTCAAACATTTTCCCATGTAAATGTTTCACATATAGTGCCAGTGATTTTATTTTTACATATGTAATCTTTTAAGGATTCTTTTACTTCCACATGTGATTTGACAGTTTCTCAACCTCATATCACTTGAGAGATACCCCCCCCCCCAAAAAAAAAAAAAAAAAAAAAATTCATTTATTTCCAAATGACTCCTTTTTCAAGTTATTAAAAAAAAGATTAATTTTAATTTGTTTTCACATGTAATTTTTACACTTTTATTTATTTGTTTGTTTGTTTATTCTTTTTTGTTTGATATAATGTAACCATTGTCACAACTACAGTGTGTCCCCATTTTTGTGAACACTGTAAATGTTATATGTTTCTATGATAACATTCAGCCTTACAGACCAACTTTTGGACTACTTAGCAGACATGGAGTGGTAATTGGGTCAGACAAAAAAATAGCACTTTGCACTACCTATAATCTAAATGTGCACAGAAAGAAAAATAACTTTTTGCCATGATGCCCTTTCATTACACTGTGTCTAGTTTGTGCTTAAGACAGATTTCAATCAGAGCCCTTTGTGTTAAACTATTTCCTCAGCATGTGACCAGAATAAACCTAAATGGTCAGACAATCAAATCAAATTCATCTTTATCAAAGGACAATGGCAGAATGGAGAGCAGACAGTATAATCTCCAGTATACATAATAACTTCGCTTGTTTTCTCTGTCAAATGAATAATTTAGATTGTTAGAACTTCAACGCAATTTTCTGGCATGGTGTCTTTCTCTATAGAAAGAAATTCCGATTCCAGTCCTGGTGGACAACTACATTGCAAAGTTTAGCATTCTAGCCTGTATAATCTGTTAAATTCAGCCAGTGTGTCTGGGTGTTTTAAAATAAGCAAAACATAAACCTCTACAGGACCAGTATTTTAAGATTCTGGTGGTCACTAGAACACATGTGGTGGCCTCAGAAAACCTTTCACATGGTGAAACGTATATACAGTTATGAAAACTACAGGCATTCCTGTACTGAAATATGTTTCTCTTTTTCATGTATCTCAACCATGAAGCATAAAGTTCTAGCATTTTAACATCTGGTACCCCCAGAAGTAAAAAAGGGGGAAATCTGCACTTAAAGATGTCAATTTCATTATTGGCACAATGCAACAACTTGTCAAAGCCTGACAATTAATGCATGATAAAACTTACAGTACATTTAGAGCTTCTTATAATCAAAATATATTATTGGCATAACAGCCTAAGTTTGGTGTATTTTATCATCTTTGTTTTTTTCAGTCCCAGCAACATCTGATGGGATCTCCCACATATGACAGCCACATATACACAATACTGCTAAACAGCCATAAGCACTGTTCCCTCTAAACTGCACAAGTGCATGCTCACATACTTCTGATGAAAAAAAAAATCAGTGCAAAACGGCAACACAAAAACGTACCTGAAAAGTTCATCAAATTGGTGTAACTGACAGATGATTATAGTTCAGTTCTGACCAGCCACAAGTACACTTTTATAGTAGTACTTTTATAACAGCATTGCATTTTTATTTAATTTTTGAAAGCCCAAACAGGAACAGAAGTCAAAACAGAGACAGTCTTGCTGCCACTCCAAATCAGTCCCAACCACAAATAATGTTGGCTAGCTACATACATTAGTTGTGAGCTTGGCAGGGCATGTTAATTGGTCAATAACTCTAACAATCTCCCATTAACAGCTGTTAAATTTTACCTTCCTCTTTTTGATATGCAACTTTATATATCACTATTTTATTGCATGCCTTGTTTCACTAACATTTCTTTTTTCAGATTTGTTTTGAATCATAAAACAATAATAGGGAATGGAAATAGAGAATGGAAAGCTAAAACAAACATTTTGTTAGAGTCTCCCTCTCGCTACGCTGCTAGCAGAGGCTAGCGAGTAGCGCACTTTGGCATTCCACGCTTCGTAGTAGCGCGAGATTCATTCACAAAAACCCGCTGGACTGTGCATTTATAGACTCTAGTTTTGTTTACTTCAACATGTGCTCGTTTGTTTTTGGTTTACGTCATGTCTCTGCCCCCGTTTCCTCATTGGTCCGTTTGTTTTGGTTCGTGTCATGTATCCTCCCATGTTCATTCATTGGTTTTCCGTTTATTGTTTGATTATGAGTTTCAGGTGTTTTGTGTTTAATCTCGTTTGTTTTTGATTACCCTCTTTATTTAAACCTCTTTCCGTTTCCGCTTCCTCGCGGAGTATTAGATAGATATAGATAGATTTAGAATAAAGTAGAGTTCTTCATAGCATGTGCTGTAGGCCTGCTATCTTTTTGCTTTCTCTCGCCCCTAGTTCAGGATTCCTAGACCATAGCTCATAGCTTCCTGTTCATAGTTCCCAGTCCACAGCTCATCAGTTCTTAGCTCCTAGTTCATGAGTTCTATACCATAGCCTAGCTTTGTGCGTTCGCTTCTGTTTTGCTTTGCTTTATTCTTATGTTCACTCTTTTTTGGAATATATGTGTATATATATGTGGATTAACTCTTTTGGAAATTGCTGCCAGATGGAGTATCTCTTTTGGATTATTATATTACCCTTTGATGGATTATGGTTTGTGTTATGTTCCATTATTTTTGAATGAACTGTTCCTATTAAACTGACTATTTCCCCTGCGCATGCATCCTGCCTCCGTCCGTCTGGTATTGTAACACATTTTCATAGTCTGTTTTACTGAAGAACTACTCAGTGATCACTGAGTTAATTATTGCAGTCATTTGGGTATGAAATATCAGGGACTAAAACAAGTCACTCTTCCCATGCTCGATTATAAATCAGTCTCATCAGAATGTTTTCAGTTTTGCATAACTTTTGCCTTATATTCACTGCTCTAATAATTAACATGATCAGTAATCTATATTCTATAATTCAACCATTGCGTCTTGGTTTATATATATATATATATATATATATATATATATATATATATATATATATATATATATATATATAGTTTGCACTAGCACTTGTTTTATGAATTCTTTCCTCCTTGTTTGAACTGTAAGGAATTTTCACACAGAAAGTGCATTTTAAAAAAGCTTTTTCTCTCAGATGAATTACTAATTTATCCATTGGATGATTCACAGTTCATAAAATCCGCTGTTTGAGAATATGTATAAATATGTCCTCATTGGAAAGCAGAAAAGGTTTTAATGGGGTTTTATGGATTAATTGATTCAGAGCACTTAATTAAAAGTAAATAAATTGTATGAAAACATTACACTGGCAGAGCTAATGGCCATTCGATGTTTACAGCTGGATGAGTCTGGAGAGTTGAAACAAAGGCCACACTTATTTAAAAAGCAAGAGCTTATAAACAGGAAGTAAACAAAGTGAAGTGATATTCTGGCCTGTGTGCAGCTCTTAACTGATTATGATTGCATTTGAAGTACCTATTTCACATTCGTGAAACCACCGCAACGTCTTAGCCTCATCTCATTTCTCCATCAGGACAGGTGAAGGTGTGTGTGGTGGAGTGGCTAGGAGAGCATGACTCTGCATTATGTCTGAAATCTTAATTTGTCACTGTTTCATACTATTACTTCTCTCTCCATGCTTATTTATTTATTTATTTTAAACTCTGCTTAGTTCTAATGTAGGGGAATTTAGCAGACTCATGTTACCTACCTACCAACCCAGAAGTATTATTATACTATTATTACTCCCACTAGTAAAGATACAGTAGATCACTCAAGTAAGACCATATGTGTAACCCCTGCCTGTTTACTAACTGATGACAGTTATTTTAACTTTACACTTTCTCAAAAAGATGATTTTTACTGGCTTAACTCATGAAAAAGTTATTTTACACAATTGGATTATTCCACAACCACGAATATCATGACAAGGGTTGTTATCCTAAGATGCTGTCCCCTTAGTTATTTGCTGATATGACTAATAAAGCTACACCAGCTACAATATAGAATATACAGTATCTCACAAAAGTGAGTACACCCCTCACATTTTTGTAAATATTTTATTGTATCTTTTCATGGGACAACACTGAAGAAATGACACTTTGCTACAATGTAAAGTAGTGAGTGTACAGCTTGTATAACAGTGTAAATTTGCTGTCCCCTCAAAATAACTCAACACACAGCCATTAATGTCTAAACCCCTGCAACAAAAGTGAGCACACCCCTAAGTGAAAATGTCAAAATTGGGCCCAATTAGCCATTTTCCCTCCCCGGTTTAATGTGACTAGTTAGTGTTACAAGGTCTCAGGTGTGAATGGGGAGCAGGTGTGTTAAGTTTGGTGTTATCGCTCTCACACTCTCTCATACTGGTCACTGGAAGTTCAACATGGCACCTCATGGCAAAGAACTCAAAAACAAAAAAACAATTGGTGCTCTACATAAAGATGGCCTAGGCTATAAGAAGATTGCCAACACCCCGAAACTGAGCTGCAGCACGGTGGCCAAGACCATACAGTGGTTTAACAGGACAGGTTCCACTCAGAACAGGCCTCGCCATGGTCGACCAAAGAAGTTGAGTGCACATGCTCAGCATCATATCCAGAGGTTGGCTTTGCGGAATAGACATATGAGTGCTGCCAGCATTGCTGCAGAGGTTGAAAGGGTGGGGGGTCAGCCTGTCAGTGCTCAGACCATACGCCGCACACTGCATCAAATTGGTCTGCATGGCTGTCATCCCAGAAGGAAGCTTCTTCTAAAGAAAGCCCACAAACTGTTTGCTGAAGACAAGCAGACTAAGGACATGGATTAATGGAACCATGTCCTGTGGTCTGATGAGACCAAGATAAACTTATTTGGTTCAGATGGTGTCAAGCGTGTGTGGCGGCAACCAGGTGAGGAGTACAAAGACAAGTGTGTCTTGCCCACAGTCAAGCATGGTGGTGGGGGTGTCATGGTCTGGGGCTGCATGAGTGTTGGCGGCACTGGGGAGTGTACTGTGACATGTACTGTGACATACTGAAGCAGAGCATGATCCCCTCCCTTCGGAAACTGGGCCACAGGGCAGTATTCCAACATGATAACAACTCCAAACACACCTCCAAGACGACCACTGCCTTGCTAAAGAAGCTGAGGGTAAAGGTGATGGACTGGCCAAGCATGTCTCCAGACCGAAACCCTATTGAGCATCTGTGGGGCATCCTCAAACGGAAGGTGGAGGAGCGCAAGGTCTCTAACATCCACCAGCTCTGTGATGTCGTCATGGAGGAGTGGAAGAGGACTCCAGTGACAACCTGTGAAGCTCTGGTGAACTCTGTGCCCAACAGGGTTAAGGCAGTGCTGGAAAATAATGGTGGCCACACAAAATATTGACACTTTGGGCCCAATTTGGACATTTTCACTTAGGGGTGTACTCACTTTTGTTGCCAGCGGTTTAGACATTAATGGCTGTGTGTTGAGTTATTTTGAGGGGACAGCAAATTTACACTGTTATACAAGCTGTACACTCACTACTTTACATTGTAGCAAAGTGTCATTTCTTCAGTGTTGTCCCATGAAAAGATATAATAAAATATTTACAGAAATGTGAGGGGTGTACTCGCTTTTGTGAGATACTGTAGATATTCCATATTTTCAAAAAATTACACAAATGATTCAAAATAAACTAATTAAAAGGACATTTCTATTATTTAGTTTTTATTGCTTTTAAAAAGCTTTTTCATGTTTACATATCAATCTAAGTTGTTCATTTTGAGTGGTCATATTTACCTTATCTGATTTATTTGTTAATGATAAGGGATTGATACACTCATGCAAACAAAAGATCCTAAAACATGCATAAAAAAAGCCCGCAAGTGATATCTGGCATTACTATTACCAATCCGCTTCATCCGCAAGAGCCCATTTCTTGAGCAATGGAGGAAGATCTCTTAGTGCAGACTGGATGAAAATGATCGAGCAGGCTTGCTGCGACAGACCGATAGCACTAAATATGTAAATGCTTTTGCCGAGTGTAATAGCCTCAGTCAACTCAGAAGCTCCTGTGCTTTATCCCATTCAAATGCACCTGTTCTTGTGTGAGTTTTTTTTTAGAAAGACCTCAGAGAGGCATCAAATGCGACTAATTTTGAACAAATAATAGGAAAACACTCCTCAATTCTTCTCATTCATGCTCCCTCCCTGCTACGTGGCTGCCAAGCCTTACATTGTCTCGTTTCTACTGGCCTGAAAAAGAGTCTGAGGACTTTATGATAATCCCTTTCACTTCTCCTCCTTTCCCCACCTACCATATTAAATCCATCAATGTATCCAGGTAAATACTCCAGCTAGAAGCACTTCATTATTGACTTACCTACTACCTCCATTTTTCTCATGGCTCACTGCTGTTCCGTTAACAGCCTTGTGACAGTTGCTTATTCTTGTGCTCCTATGTCACCATCGATCATGCCATTTCTCTCATCATATAGACAGGCCTATATTGTTTATGCTTTTAAAATCCTTCCCCTTCCTTCTAAATGCTGCCTACCATCTGGCCATTTGCCTTGCCAATAAGCACTAAGCAATAAGAGTGGGCCAAAATTTGGAGACATGATGCCTGAAGTACTTGGACACCATCCCTTATCCTTCCCCTGTCCACAGTGTTTCTGCTCACACTTCTAGCACTTAATCTGCTCCCTCTTTATGGACATACTGATTGCTCCTTAAACCTGATTACTACTGACACCCCCCCCCCCCCAATACCCCCCCCAAACTTCTTTCAAGCTCCCAATCTCCACCAAATACCTAATTTCTCTCTTGGGTTATCATGACTACTGAATGTTGTGTGGATATCTTAAAGATGTTACTCCATATCCTGCTTCTTCCACTTTCAGTCCATCTGCCACATTGTTCTGGCTTTCTTGATGATCCCCATCATATGGGACTTGGCTCCAGCTCCTTCAGGATTATAACAAGATAATGTGTTACAGGGATGCCATGTTAATCCTGTGGACTTGCCCGTTTCATGTATTCCTAGTCTTCTCAATATCATAAGGGCCTCTTTAGCCCTTGCCTAATTTATTTGGAGACACAAACGGACATTTTAATTTTTGTCCACTCTGATATTTCAGCTGCCATGGACATGGATTCTTGGGACACTTATTAGGGTTGATGTAGTTCCTTCAGCATCCCATCAAAACCTCCTAGATCACATCCCAGACTTGTCACAGTATCATCCCAGGCTTGATCCCAGTACTACATACTACTAGAGATGTAACTGAATATGAAAAGATGAAATGACCAGATAATGCCTTCTAAATGGGTGAAAATACAGGTATGAATATACAAACAAAACAATAAATACAGTCTGGAGCACATCTCTCAAGTGATATGAGGTTGAGAAACTGTCAAAGCCAGAAATTCAGAGACCATACTGACAGTGCTGGCATTTTTATTGCTGTTTGTTCCAGGGTTTTCCATTGTTTCTGGGAACAAATAGTGGAAGTGGGGTTCATATTTAATTTAAAACCCTTTCGCTTTAGGACATGCCCATTTCAGGTTTAAAACTGTAAATAGATACAGATATGAATACTTGGAGCACTAAACAGATATAGATAGTGGCAATGTGTTACACCCTTACTGAATAGGCAAATACATATTTAGAACTTCAGAAAGTCACATCAGTATCCATTAACATGATGTAGAGTAGATATTTATATTTATTCCACAGTCCTGCCTGTACTCTTCAAGATCCAATTGATGTTTGGAGACTGGAATTGCTGAAAGACCATTTGAACACCAACAAATTTGACATCACTCCAACATTCTTTGGTTATCACCAGTACCCCAACAGCAACTCTGGCCCAGCCATCTTGTAAAATACAGAAGCCTCCCATAACTCTAGCCCAGGTTCTAGGTTCTCTACTGCTTCCCAAGTTTTACATTTACACTTGAAAACAATTGCCCAGTTGGATGCACGGTGTGCACTTTCAAAATTAGGCTTAACCAGGGCAATATCAACATTCGGATGTTTTTGATAAATTGTTTCTAAATATCCATCCCTTGAAATGCACACACTGGAGATCAGACAACTCATTGCTAATATACTTCATATTTCTCAGTGGACTTTCTAAATAGCATTAAGTAGAGTCTGATGCTGGTGTGTCATAACACATGAAAGTTGATTATTCTCTTCAGGAATGTGCGGCCATCAGTCTGTTAGAATGTTGACAGTAAAGAGTCAGCATACACAATAAATCATAATGATGTTTACTTCATCTGTGCAGAGTGGCAAGGAAAGTCATTGCCAGTGTGCTATTTATCTGTGATCCCCAATGCCATTAGAAAAATCTATCCTCGGTGATTTGCATTTCAAATATGAGTAAGTGGTTTAGGAGGAATCCTATGCAGAGAATACCAAACCTTAAACAGCCCCCACCTGGCTGCCTGAGCAGACAGATTTAGTCGCACATCAGCATACTGTTCAGAATACCAATGCACAAACTCATTCTGTTTTAGCTGTCAAAGGTCATAGATAGCAGATGAATGCAATGTGGGTGTGTATGTGATGCTGAAGGAGAGGATTTTTAAACTTCCATAGTCTGATGGACAGTAACTCACTGTGATATGTGCACACCTAAAGTAGCAAATGTCACTGACTGATGACTAAATGAGGGCATTGACTATAGAAGAAGTCATGCTGTGATCAGTAAGCCCATTTGCGTGTAAGTGTGAATTATATACTTTATCCTTCATCTGTTAGGCTTTGCAGAAATGTATTATACTATACTAAACATCAAAAGCTGTTAGGTCATTTCACAACACTGATACAGCACTGATGTGAAGTGATATTCATACATATGTACAGAACATAATATTTTATAGATGAATCTTTGTGCTAGGGAAGTAGGGGCTCTAAATTAAAGGAGCTGTGCCTTTTTTTTTTTTTTTTTTAAGAATGTTGGCATTGTCCTCTCCTGCAACGATGGGGTGTGTCACCTTCTCAAAAGTGCAGATTGTCACAGTCTGCTCCTGCCACCTCAAGGGTGCATCTCTATAAATCAGCCCCAAGGCACAATACACACAGCACTGTACCTTCCCAGAATGCACCATGAAAAGATGAACAAGGCCATTTTGGATTTATAAGACACTGCCCTGACCCAGTGCTGAAAAAAACATAGTGTCCTGTGGTTTTTTTTTGTAAAGTCTTGAGTCTGCTTGAGTCTCTACTCTACATTTAAAACTATCATTATCACACTAGGTCTACACTGAGTGGGCATTTCTCCCACTTGTGTAGAATTCTCTAAGAGTTGATTATTAGTTGATGCTGGCGCACTGGCTCTTACTATATGCCATGGACTGTGGATGTGTCTCTGTGGATGGCTGAGCATAATGTACAGCACCAACCATACTGCAATGCCATACCGCACCAACCATACTGTACCAAACACCTAGAAATACAGGATCTCTGTAGCTGTCTCATCATATCAATAGAAATCTCAAATCCACAACACTAGAATTGCTGGTTACATTAAAACAAACAAAAATACAAACTGAACATCTTCATGTAATGTCTATCAAGGTTTGAGAACACTTTTAGAACCATCTTGAAGCACTACTCAATGCAGATCATTTCAAGTTTCTTTATATTCTCAAGTTTTTGCTTGTGGACTGCACAGGTTTCCATTACAGTTCAAATCATTAGACTAAAATGATCACTGAATAGCACTGATTTTATGGCCCATCAATAATTTCTATGTTGATATGGATGCATTTTTGTGGTCATTGTCATTGAAGGCTGTTGAAAGATTTACAGCAAAGATGGACAAATCATATATTTATTAGCTACCCCTCCAAGCGAGTGAAAACTCCAGTTTTTTCTGCTTGTCCGGCACACCATGGCTAATTATTTGTCCACTCCTGTACATCAATAATGGTCAAGAAGATCGGTGTTCATGATGCTAAAAAAATCTTTAAATGGATAGATTACCCAATACCTGGAAAAGACCTCCAAAACAGCAAAGATTTGCCTGCACCATATTTTACAGGAGGTATCAACTGGTTTTCCTTGTATGCATTTCTCTTTTTTTGATGATGTTGTGCTTGGCCAAAAAGCTTGATTTTGGCACACAAACATAGTTCCAAACATGCTCAATGAAGTCCAGATGCTGCATTTTCGAGGGTTGCTCTCAGGAAGGGCTTCTTTTGTGCAACCCTTTCAAACAGCTTGTAGTTATGAAAGAGGAGAAAGGTGAGCAATTTTGCCTGCTTGTGTTGAAATTTTGAATCTCTGTTTGTAATGTTTATTTTATGCAATAATTTTTGCCCATTCTCTCAAAGGACGACAGTAATTTTGGCAGAATTCCATTTTTAATACGCATTGGGCAATCAAGATCAATGAAACATTTTGAGTGGGTGCCACAAAAAAATATTTTGCAGGGTAAGAAAATATAAACTCTGATGATTTAATATGGCATTGCATGGATTGTTTAACATTTTTCCGTTTCTTTATTTCAAGGACTAAATCACTTAGCTTATCAATGTGTTGACACTTGCCGTGTTTTTTGTTGCTTGAATATTGAGTTAGCCTCACATTTATTCCTACCAAATATAAAATGGATAGACACATTATGAAACATCAGACCTCAGAAACTTGAAAACTTTAAATCAATCCATCCAACTATCTCTCAGAGTGATGAAATGCCCTCTGGTGGCAGGTAAAACCACTGCAGTCATTTTCCCCAAAGCAGGGACTTCTTCTAATGTTAACATCAAATGACTATACAGAGAAAGAAAGAAAGAAAGAAAGACAGAATGATCAGTACAGCAGAATAAATCTTTACAGTGTGCTTCAGTGTGCATGTTCGGAATCATGAATGATCTATAACCATGGTTCTCGAAGTGGAGTCTTGTTACAGTCATGGAAACCACAAACCGCTATTATCAAAGTTCGTATACCTTAGGGCCTCCCGAAAAGTGTTCACCCTACTGTCAGCTTGAATCCTGGCGATGCCACAGCCATCTGTATCTGGAAGCCCAAGAGAGCAAAATTGCCCATGCACTCTCCCCTTTCAATCACAGTGACACTAGCCAACCGTGGGCATCTGTGAATCCATGGATGAGGAAGAGGGCAGTTACCTCTTTCCTTCAAGTACACTATGCCACCCTGTGATGACAACATGAGCAGCAATTTGAAGAGATGTGGTTGGCTGGTTTCATGAGTCTTCTAGGAGCACATATTTGCCTTAACTATGATCGATCGGTTGGTAGAGGAAAGCTGGCTGGTGGATGAGGATTGGCCAAGACCAAATTAGGGAGAATTTTATTTAGAAAATTATTTTGTTTGTAAAAAATAAATCTGTAATGACAGGGTCCATGGCATGATTCTTTTTCCACAGTTAAAGGGGTCTCTGAAAGTTAAAAAGTTTGAGAAACCCTGATCTAGAATATAGTGCATCCACACAACAGCGCATACACTATTTTTGTTATTTAGAGGTGGAAAGGGGCAGCTTACTTTCTCTGAAGATGTGAGATCTGAAACTTAGCATTTTACTCGTTTTCATGTGAGAGGATAACTTTCACCTAGAGTGTTCATTTGTACAATCAATATACAGTATGCATAAGTATATTCAAATTGCATCTCTGCTGTGGCCAAATGAGAGAACCTACAACTTGAACATCTTGCAAATCTTAAAACTCTTATCAATAATGGCATCATATGTACAAATGTTCTGCTGCTTACCATTTTCAAGGCTTCAAATTAAGAATGAAAATGACTTTCACATCATGTTCTCATTGCCTCTCAGGATCTGATAGCCTGAAAACCATTATAGGAAACAAAATTTATAACTACTACCTGTCAACTACTATGAGTTACTGCATATGCTGCTAAGTGCTCTTGTTTCACTTCTAAAATTATATATTTTTTTAAAAATTGGCATAAACTGAATAATTTTTAAAGTCTAAGCTAAGCTCTATAATATACCCTACTGAACATGGGTACTTTACATGTAAAAGCTATAATTCATCCCACAAGCAGCTGACTCACCAGACAACTGTCAGTACAGAGGCAGCAAGGTGTCCCAGCTGAAGGAAGTGATATTGGGTAAGACTAATGCTGCATACTTTTATTCTACAACGATACACATTGTCACTTACTGGAATATTGGGCTTTCTGGGCTAATGGAGCAGCAGAGGCCCCGATTGTCCTCTAGTCAAGCCTGAATCAGAGTAGGGAGTGGGGAACAAGTGTAGCAGGGATGAAGTGCTGCAGTGGATTCACGAGCTCTTAGTTTTAATTAGACCCCCGGCAATAGAGCACAGAGCAACAACATCAAAGGTCAGATATACATCAGTAGTGCTGTAGAAAATGTCGGCTTGCTGTGGTGGGCTGGGCCTGCGGGCCTGATTTCCAGCGGGAGGAGGTAGAGAGAGTGAACTTTAAACTAGGAACTGCATAATAAGGATGAGCTGAGGCTGCCTAGTTTATCATTCTAATGACCAACATACTGACATGTTATGCAAATGCATGGCACAAAGAAAATGATGGGGGTAGAAAAAGGCAGAAGGAAGATTTTATTAAAGTGTTGTGAGTTTAGGACAGCATGATACCACCACTGCATTGTCAGAGGTGGACAGGCCACTAGCCCGCTGTTCATGTAAGGATCACAAAGGTGAGACAAAACATCTGGTGAGATAGTGAACAATGGCAGCAAATACAACTTGCAATAATTTTATTATGTGGGTGTAAATATAATTGTTTAGTATGTCACTGGGAGTTAAAAGGAGACAGCTCAAATTCCATTCTTAGAAAGAGGACAATAAAAGTAAGTAATGGAGACAAGTGCGCAATTTATAAGGCATTATGTTAAATGAGATAATATTAAATGCTTTTTTGTGACTATATGTACAGTGCTGTGAAGAAATATTTGCCCCAATACTGATTTCTTCTGTTTTTGTGTATATCTCATACTAAATAGTTTTAGATCTTTGATCGAAATACAACATAAAACAAAGGCAACCTGAGTAAACACACAATGCAGTTTTTTCATCAATGTGAAAAATGAATTGCCCCCTTAAACTTAAAATCTCTTTGTGCCACATTCAGCAATAACTTCAACCCAATGCTTCTGATAACTGGAGATCAGTCTTTCACTTACTTCTAGGACTAGGACTTATGCCTATGCTTTGGTTCATTGTCTTGCTGCGCTCCATTTAATAATCCACTTGCACTTGAGTTTCAACTTACGGACTGAAGACCGGACAGTCTCCTTTAGGATTTTCTGGTAGAGAGCAGAATTCATGTTTCCCTCAATTACTGCAAGTTGCCCAGGCCCTGAAGCAGCAAAGCATCCCCACACCATCATACTGCCACCACCATGCTTGACCGTAGGTATGATGTTCTTATTGTGGAATTCTGTGTTTGGTTTACACCAGATGTAACGGGACCCCTGTCTTCCAAACAGTTCCACTTTCGACTCATCAGTACACAGAACATTCTCCCAAAAGGTTTGAGGTTCATCAAGGTGTGTTTTGTCTAAGTTCAGACGAGCCTTGATGTTCTTCTGGGTTAGCAGTGGTTTTCGCCTCGCCACTCTTCCATGGATGCCATTTTTGCCCAGTGTCTTTCTGATAGTGGAGTCATGAACAGTGACCTTTATTCATGCAAGAGAGGCCTGTAGTTCCTTTGATGTTGTCCTTGCCTCTTTTGTGACTTCCTGGATGATTAGTTCCTGTACTCTTGGAGGAATTTTGGAAGGTCGGCCATTTCTGGGAAGGTTCACAACTGTGCCGAGTTTTTCCATTTGGAGATAATGGCTCTCACTGTGGTTCTTTGGAGTCCCAGAGCCTTTGAAATAGTTTGGTAACCATTCCCAGACTGATGTATTTCAGTCACCTTCTTCCTCATAATTTCTGGAATTTCTTTCAACTTTGGCATAGTGTGTTACTGGGTAAGGCTTTTAACCATGCTTCATGCTGTTGAAAAAGTTCTATTTAAGTATCGATTTGATTGAACAGGATTTGCAGTAATCAGGCCTGGTCATGTCTAGTCCAGATGAACCCCATTATGAAGGTTCATAGATTTGGGGAATTAGTAACTACAGGGGCAAATACATTTTCACACAGGCCCAGTTGTTATTGGATAACTTTTTTGCTTCAATAAATAAACGTTATCATTTAAAAACTGTATTTTGTGTTTACTCAGGTTGCCTTTGTTTTATCTTAGATTTTGCTTTAATTTCTGAAACAATTTAGTATGAGATATACAAAAAAAAGAAGAATAAGGGCAAATGCTTTTTCACAGCACTGTATGTCAGTATTGTATGATGCTAACTTGGTTAAGAATGAATGGGAGACTTACAATACTAAGGTCACGGCTTGTTACGTTTACTATAAATAACACAGTGTGTTAGAATCAATCCATTTTGACAATATGTACTGAATCATGTCAGTAGTGCAGGATAGTTTAATATATGTCAATTTCACTGGATTTCACTGGCTGCTAATAATGATTCGTCTTAGTTTTAAATAAAAAATTATTGAATAATAAGTATAACCAGAGTATACTCTTGGGTAGGTTTTTTTAAATAAATGATTAAGTAAAAACAGATGTTGCTAGAGTTACTGAGTGTAGTTTTAGTTTCCTGACGTCTACCAAAAGTGAAGGGTTATGTAGAACCTGGGGCTGTACATGCAATCGGTTTGGAGATGGAAGAAAAAAAAATTGCAGTGGATTTTCTGTGTATTTGTGCCAGGTTCTCTGTGCTTCTCTCCATCTCCAAGCCTCTTTGCCTTTGCATAATTCTCCATGTCAACAGAGAATCTATCACTTTCTCTACTGGGTCCGCCATGCACTCAAATAATTTGCTTATCCTTCTTTTAATCACTGGCTCGTATGCTTCAGTCTACTATCCACTTTTATGATAATTTACTCAATTTCCTTCTGTATTGATCAACACATAAAATTGTGCCGATTTATTTTGTGGATATCTTTGTTGAAATGTGCTTTTGCTGCACAGTTTATGTTTGGTGCTTAGCCAGACAAATAAAATGAACAAAAGTGTTTCAAAATAAGACATTTTAATCCCAGGACAAGACTGCTGTCTCAGTCAGAGGTGTTTCTGTGCGAGTGTGTGTATGAGTTTATGAAGTGGGGAGACAATCTTCCCCATGGCTCTTGCATTTGTATTAAGTGTGGAAAAGAAGATGAGCCCCACATAGTTACATAAGGGAATTATCTCAAGCCTAACCCACTGAGACATAATGTCTCTGCTATTTTTCAACATTTTATACATACTGTTGCATGGCTTACAGGAGGACCCTATAAAAAAAACTATTTTCTAAGGGTTAGTAAGTTTTCCACCATGGGGAAAGTTTTTTTATTTTTTATTTATTTATTTTTTTTGTATTAGTTTCAAGAAAGGGGAAAAAGAGGTGAGGGAACAAATGTTTATAGCTGCTATAACAAAAGTAATAAGAGATAACAATGTGTCATTTATTAATAATATAAAATCATTTTTAATGGATTAAGAGGGATAAAACAGCTAAGGATGTGCTGTTACAAGAAACGAATCAATAATAGATGCTCCACTGGGTTTTATTCCTTAATTAAAACATTCACAGCATGCCATGCTAAACAATAATTAACTATAATAATAATAATAATAATAATAATAATAATAATAATAATAATAAAAAGCTTTTAGTAACAAGTCTGGAAGACTACATAATGTATTTGTGCTATTGCCAAGAAAATCTTACTTCTTGAAAGTCAATTATGAAATATATTTTTCATGTCATGGTAACATTATGCTAAAATTAGGCAAATCCGTCCTGAAGATTAAAATTCAAAATCTCTACTATGCTAAATGCCATTTCTTTCTCATGCTATCTCGGCTCTTACATGTCCTGTGGTCCATGTCATTGCTCAAACTGTGAGCTGTGTAGTGGGGGGGGGGGTGGGGGGGTGGGGGGGCGTGACATTGTGTCTGGCCATTCATGGAAGAGGGCAGAGATTGAGGTTTGAGCTCCACCGTTTGTAAACCTCATCTCTCTCACCTCAGACCATTTTAAGTATGGATTTGACAGGCTTTTGGGGGAAAGGACAGTGAGCAGGCTATCGGCAGAAATAATGCATGTGCAGAGTCTCACACCTCTCCTCTTTCTGCCTGGCCTCCAGCAGCATGAAATGGCAATTGATTTATGCTGCTCCTTATGCTCAGTTTTCTGTGTGTAATGCCTTTACAGATTAAGGTGAGAGAGAGAAAGTGTGTGTGTGTGTGTATGTGTGCGTGTGTGTGTGTGTGTGTGTGTGTGTGTGTGCGAGAGAGAGAGAGAGAGAGAGAGAGAGAGAGAGAGAGAGAGAGAGAGAGAGAGAGAATGCCATCGACCTTCGGGTCTCAGTGACCACAAGATAAACTACCTCTGATAAGGAAATAGACAAATAAATAGCTTTGGCTCTTTAATGAGTGAGACTCCCTCAATTTCCTAATGGACTGCTTGTAAGAGTCGGCCAATTTATTTCACTTATCTTGCACTGTGTTTAAAGGTTAACACAGGTAGAGATGTGTTAATAGTGTGTAAATCTAATTTCAGGTCAGGCCCCCTCATAAATGATAATCCATTATATTAAACCATGGACTAATGAAATAGTTTATATGTTTTTTGTGAATACGAGCACTCCTGAGACCAGTATTAAAAACATAATACATGCAGTGCAAACACACTGTGTATCATAGTACCCTAGAGGTTTTTCTCAAACTGAATAATAAGCCCGGCTGCAAAGCTAGACCTAATGTGTATACCCATGTTTCTGGTCAAATACAATTTAGCACTAGGGGGAAGGAAAGAGAAGCAGAGAGAGAGAGAGAGAGACAGAGAGACAGAGAGTGAATGAGATTAGGCACTCTGAAGGTGACCTGTGGGTGGCTCGCCATAGACAGATGATATCGTTGGTGTATGTGGTAATCAGAAGCCCGAGGCCCCTGAGGCTCCAGCACGTGTCAGTCTTCATCAGCGCTGAGGCCTTGTTCAAGCCTGCACCTTTCACTTCTTTGTTCTCACAATGATTTTCCACCAGCCAGATTTCCAGCGACCTTCTCCAACCTGCACACATGGAACGTAACACCTATTTCCAACAGGAGAGACGTGACAGTTGTGTGACGGAGAAGTATGCCCAGAGACATCCCTACACCCCCACTGAGTTAAACCTTACTGCTTATTCAAAAATGATAACATAAACATCATGAGGATTTGACATTAATATGTATACAGTGCCTTACATAGGTATTCACCCCCTTAAACTTGAAGTGGGGGTTGAGCCAAAAGTAAAAAGTATCAATTAGGGTTTGGTAAAAACAAATCCCAAATTGTTAACATCCTGCAAAGCACCATTAAATCCATTATTTAAAAAAATAAATAAACTATGTTTCTTCCTAGAGGAGGCTGTCCAGAGATTGGGTATGGAGACCATTAATCAGAGAAGCTGCCAAGAGGCCAAGGGCAACTCTGAAGGAGCTGGAGAGATTCCACAGCTCAGATGGAGAAACTGTTCACAGGAATCCACAACCCAGACACTCAACAAAGCCTGGCTTTTTGGGCAGAGTGTTCTGAAGAAAGCCATTATTTGGAGAAAGAGAAAAAAAAGCAAAAAGCCTTACTATTTAGAGAGTGAGCAAACATGTGGAAAAAGATTCTCTGGTCTGATCCAAATTTATCTTTTTGACATTAGCTATATTTGGTGGAAACTCAACACTGCTCATTATCTTGAGAATGCAATCACCGCAGTGGTGGTAACGTCATGTTATGGGGATCATTTTCATCAGCGAGGACTGGGGAACTGGTCAAGATTGGAACCGGATGGAGCCAAATCAAGGCAATCATAGAAGAAAAATCCAATTTTCCTTGAGACAGGGTTCACCTTCCAACAGGACAATGACCATAATCAAACTGCCAAAGCTAAAATGGACTGGTTCAAGACTAAGAGCCTGAACGCATTAGAACTCCCTGTGTGCGCGGAGTTTGCATGTTCTCCCTGTGCTTTGGGGGTTTACTCCTGGTACTCTGGTTTCCTCCCCCAGTCCAAAGACATGTGTTATAGGCTGATTGGCATTTCCGTAGTGTGTGAAAAGGTATGTGAAGATATGTGCGATTGTGCCCTGAGATGGGTTGGCGCGCTGTCCAGGGTGTCCCCTGCATTGTGCCTCGAGCCCCCTGGGATAGGCTCTCGGCTCCCCCGCAACCCTATGTAGGATAAGTCGTACAGAAAATGGATGGATGGATATTAAATACATTGTATAAACGAAATGGTAAAAATCCCAGTTAAGATGATTTCAATTATATTTTGTGACACTGAAAACTGTGGAAAAAATTCTAACTTGCAGCCTTCAAACATTCACATTTGCCATGAACGTTCTCTTAAAAAACATGTACACACATGTTGGAATTTAATTTTCAAATCATTAAGTGTTCAGTTGGGTAACTCACCAGAGTTAAGCTAAGTTTGCATAATGAGTAGTTAATACTGAAATTACACACATTGTAACACACCTTTTATAATGTTAATCTACAAAGCCCTACAAAAACCTTTTTTTCCTTAATTTCTTGCACATGGGGAGATGGCTTCAGAGATAGTACTTCATCAAATTATATTTAGTTATGAATAGATATTATTTAGTTATTCTCATTATGTCATTGAATTAGTCTGAACTGTTTTTTTTTTGTATCTTGTTTTTCCAAATGATATGTCAGTTAACAGTTTAGGCTAGGCTGCTAGTGGAGGCTAGCGGAGTAGCGTACTTCCGCATTCCACGCTTCATGCTACGAGGAAGGTAGCGCGAGCGTGACTCATAAAAACCCTCCGGACTCATTCATGAACTCTGGTTTTGTTTACTTTGCCATGTGCTCTTTTTTTTTTGGTTTACGTCATGTCTCTGCCCCCGCTTCCTTATTGGTCTGTTTGTTTTGGTTCACATCATGTTTCCTCCCATGTTCTTTCATTGGTTCTCCGTTTATTGTTTGATTATTGTTTCCAGGTGTTGTGTGTTTCATCTTGTTTCCTTTTGATTACTTGTTGTATTTAATCCCCGTTTTGTGTCCGCTTCTGGGCAGAGTATTAATGATGATAATGAAAAGTGGCGATGAAGCAAAGATAAGGAATTGTAGATTTACCTATGTTTTTGTTTACCAGGTGTTCCCTGGATCTTGGATTATTGCCTCGTGACTTCTTGGAAGATTCCTCCATGTCATTGTTTTCCTCGCATTTCCTAGCCTTTAGATTATTGTCTTGTGACTTCCTGGATTTTTGCCTTGTGAGTGTTTGGATTATTGCCTAGCCTGTTTGGAATTACTGCCGTGTGGTTTTTTGGAATATTGCCTTGTTTGTTTGTGGATTTTTGTTAGACGGTTCCATTACTTTTGAATGTTCTATTATTTTTGACTGTTCCTAATAAACTGCCTATTTCCCCTGCAAGTGCATCCTGCTTCCCTTCTTCTGGTTCCGTAACATCATCGTCTATCCTCCTTTTTTGCAGGCTTAACAATGAATACGCAATTTAAATGGGGTTGTCTAGATGCTATTGAAAATCTCCTGCCAAAAGAGTGCTACACTAGCAAATACCTGGCAACATTGAAGGAATTAATTTTGTCAAGGTAATTTCTATAATCTTAATAATCTGCTTAGAATATAAAATTAAGCACCTGTGTAGCACGACTCAGAATATGGAGAACCTTGCTGTGTAAGTAGTGAAGGATCTTTAAAATGTAGGTATGAATACGGCTCCCTTGAATTTATTTAGTAGCTGTGTCTTCTCTCTACTTATGCTGCTCTCAGAGTGTTCTGGTGATTCTCATATATATTACTAACAGCATCCCATGCAGTGCCATGCATTTTCCATCAAAATCCCAGACATTTCCTCTGTTCTTCCTATTCAATGACTTTCTTCCCTGTTTTTGCTTCACTGTGCTTATGTTTTAAATTATTCGCATCAAAAGCTTTCAGCGCTTCATAAAATAAATAGTCACCAGGATGGCTTTTTCCCCTGGTACTGCATTTAATTACAATCAATCCCAATCTTTTAAGGATTTATTTTTTATTTATTTAATTTTTGGCTATATTTATACTTAACGCCATTCTATGTGATTCCATATCACTCTTTTCTGGTAGTCCTACTACAGTAAAAGAGAGTTCCTAAAATCTACTCAGGTTATTAACAACTGTGAGAAACATTAAGGTTGGCTATAGTAAAAGTGTCTAAACTTTAAATCCTGGTGCACTTGGGAAACTGGAATCAGAGCAAACTTTCCTAATCTTTAATCCGATAGTTTTTAACCCTTTTGTCATCAGCATAGAAAAGATTGGAACATTGCAGTGCCAGAGTGGTCAGCAGCAGGCAGAGTGTAAGGACTGTGCATGCACTGGTATGTCTGTGAATCTGGCTTTTCATGCACAGCACAGGGCTGTAGATGATGTACAGAGCTGTGTATTAATAAGGCACCACATCGTGTTAAGTAAAAAGTGTTTGTATATATGTCTGGTGCGTACACAGAGATGTGCAAGGAATTGGTGATATACATTCATAAAATAAACATGGCCTCACCCTTGAAAGTTTGTAACTGAATTTGTTTTTGAAAGATGCAAGAGTTTTGGTTGGTGCCATAGTGGCACAGTGGGTAGCGTTGCTGCCTCACATCTACAGGGTGTCCAGCTCGATCTTAAGCTTGGATCTGTGTGGTGTTTCACGTCCATGTGTTCTCCCCACATCCATACTCCCAAAAACATGACTACACTAAAAATTGCCCCTAGGTATGAATAAATGTGTGAATGTGTGTGTACATGATGTGATGGACTGGCGGTCAATCCAGCATATATTCCCAGTGTTCCTAAAACAGGCTCCTGAGCTGACCATGACCAGGATAAAGTAGCTCTTGAAGATGAATGAATGAAGAGGTTTTGGTTAATTTTAGAGGTGAGGATAATGTTTGTATCTTATCTTGCGACTTAATTTGCTTATTCAAGTATATCATCTTTGTGCATTTGATTTTATACCGATTTCTCATGAATTAGATTTTATACCGATCTCTCATGTTGATTAAACAGGCTACAGCCCACATCCAAATTAAATATACATCAGTATCATTGCAAAGATTTGCATCACCTTCGGCTTCTTGGTGAAAAAAATGAAAAAATGCACCTCTGTTTTGCAACGCATGAGAGTTTTTCTATTGAAAATCTGTCAGAACATATTGTACAGTAATTAAAGCTATATATTCTGTATGAATATAGAACTAATATTAAAGTAATCAAGACTAAGTAATCTTTATTAGCAAACTCAAAAGTTTGTACCCCCCTAAACACACCATATTTAGCTACCTTGAACATGCCTGATTAAGATGTCTAGAAAGTAAAAATAAATAAATAAAATAAATAAATAAATAAAAGTTTCAAGCAGTTTACTGTAAACAGACAAGAGTCAACAGCAAACAGCTTTCACAAGACCTTAAACAAAACTTTTCACATTCAGGAGAAAAGAGGCGAAAAATAACTGTAAAAAGTGTTTACAGTTTACTGACAGTGAAAACCAACTTTCAGAAATGGAACATAGACACAAAGCATAGACACGAAAACATGAACAAAGAGTGGAAGAAATTTAAAAAAAAAACAAAAAAAACAAAACAAAACAAAAAAAAAAACAAACCTGAAAATAGTTCTTAAAGGCAAAAAAAAAAAAAAAACCTAAAAAAAAAAATAAAAGTTCATATTTTTTTACATACAGTTTATCAAATTGAAAAATGCCATTTTGACTGTTCCACTCTTAATATCTTAACATACATTAGTTTATGAAAATCTGCTATATCTGAGAAATTTTGTGTTAATTAAAATGCAATAGCCTTGATTTAAACTTCAAAGAAAAAATGCATAAACACAATCACAAGCATCTCAAGCACCACTATGTACCAAAAAACAAAAATAAACCTAAACACAAACCCATGTGCCCAAGTGCTGAGAAACAGTGCATGCAAAAGGAGTGCACTGTCCTCAAGGGAGCTCTGTCTACCCAGCCAGACTTTTTCTATAAAGTTAATAGGGAATCCCAGGAATCAGATTCTAAAGTTAATTCCTGAGTGACAAGGCAGTCTGCAATCAATTTCCATAAGGCAGAGTCTGTGCAAATCTGCAGGCTTCTGGGCTAGAAAGCTTGTAATTGGCTCTCAGACTATTTGAGCTGAGATCTATAGTGTTAGAGAACACAGCTGTACCTGAGTGCTTCAGAGGCAGCTATGTATAAGAATTGTTTATGTGTGGTGCTGTGATGTGTGTGTGCTTGTGGCATGTGTAATGATGTGTATAAGTGGGAAAGAAAGGTGCTGATGAGGTTAAATGAAATGCTGTAGCTCTCCTCTGGAAGTTGTTCTGATTACCAAGGGCAAAAGAGAAAGGGAAGGGCAGAGGGCAGATGTTGGAGCACAGTGGTGACCCTGGTAGTAACCTTTTACTATGCTGGTGAGTGTAGGACACACTAGGGACAATAAGTGACAATACGGTTCTCAGCAGCTGCTGGAATTACAGCCATACACATAAGAGACAGAGGGGTTGAGCACAGCTGCTCAGTCAGCAT